>JAADKA010000075.1:0-56641 GCA_009982855.1 Lizonia empirigonia | reverse complement strand
TTGTTGAAGAAGCAGAGATGGAGAGGTCGTCCATATACGAAAGTGAGTAGTTGACGGTTGATGAAAACAGAGGTCTGATATATATCAGAAACAGAATTGGTGATACTGGGCTGCCTTGTGGGATGCCTGCTGATATGTTGCTAAAGTCTTCTGTTTCTCCATTAAACGATAGCCGAAGCTGGCGATTTGTGAGAAAAGACTGGATCCACGCTATTAGGCTGCTGCAGGGTAGCTTTAGTTGTTGCAGGATAGCAAGTAGCTGATTCCGGCTACGTGGTCAAAGGCTCCTTTAATGTCTAAGAAGACTGTAGAGGTAGTATGTCCCTGTTTTCTGTTTTGCTGCACTTGGTTGAGTAGGAGCAGAGACGCGTCAATCGCAGACTTCTGGATTCTACCGCCAATTTGCGAAGGATGTAGGAGGTGCGAAACCTCTGCTAGCGCGCCTAGACGTTTAGCTACTAGACGCTCTGCTACTTTTCCTAGGCAGTTGAGTAGGGCAATTACTCTGTATGCTTTAGGCGCTGAGTAGTCGGGCTTTTTAGGCTTCTTTAGAATGATGCCAGTAGCTTGCTTCCATCTACTTGGGTGGTAGCCGTGGTTGAAGAGAGCAGAGAATACCTGAAAGATAGTTTCTGGCTGTGTTTTGTAGGCGGCCGTGATTATCTCCTGGTTGATAGCGTCTGGTCCTGGACTGCTACTCTTAACTTGAGTGAGCAGGCTGCTTGAACTTCTGCTCTAGTGAGTGCTGGCCAATCCCAATTGCCCTGTTGGTAGGTGTTCACTGGATCGCGCTAGATGCTGGTGGAGGTGGAAAGAGCGTAGTTCTAAAGGCAGAGCATTTGCCTTGAAACGACTCTTCGAGCCTGTTTGCTGACTGGATTGCAGGGATGCTTTGACTAGCAGTCGGCTTAGTATATGCCATTGCCTTGTAGATAGACTTCGCATCCTCCTTCTCCAGAAACTGGTTCCAATGGTCCTGTTTTGCTGCTTTGATAGCTCGCAGATACGCGTTTCTAGCTACCAGATAGTCTTTCTTCCATAGAAAAGCTTCTACAATAGAGGAGGCAGCTACCTTGCGTTGGAACAAGCGTTGTCTGTTTAGCATCGTAGTTCGTAGAGAGTGCAAGTCTTGGTTCCACCATGGCTTGCTCTTTGGCCTTGTTGCTAGTCGTGGAATAGCAGCTGTTGCTGCCTCTATGATAGCAGCAGTAATCTCATTTCCAAGCTGCTCTAGTTGTTGTTGTAGAGCAGGGTTCTGCTCCTGTATAAGCAACCTTGAAGATTCTGTAGAGACAGTAGGGAGACTATGAAGATTGCTGAGGGTGGAGCTGCGAGCAATAGCTGTAGCAAGCCTGCCATTAAAGAGGTCCCAGTTCGCTTTCTTGTGTGTTATATCTCAGTGTAGAGAGATTGTTGTTGTGTCTAGCAGGAACCTTGATGGCAAACAGAATGCCAAAGTGGTCAGAGCCAATGCTGGTTGTTACTTGCCAGTCTTCTATCTTGCTTGCAAGGTCTGGAGTAGCAAAAGCTAGGTCTAGGACGCTTTCTCTTGCTCATATTTGAGCGAAAAAAGGTGCCTTCTCCAGGTGTGTTTAGCAGCTCTAGATTCTGTCGTTCAATCCAGTCTACGAACACGCTAGCTTTAGAAGAGATAGTAGCTGACTGAGGGTCCCACCAAGGGTGGTGTGTTGAAGTCGCCTAGGAGAATGGAAGACGTAAGAGAGTGTTTGTCAATAGTGCTCTTTCGATAGTATTTGCCGAGGAGCCTTGTTGGTCTTGCTCGTTGTAGAGGTTGTAGATGTGGAAGGTGGAGTTTCTTGTCTTTACCGCAACTGCTAGATAGTCTGGATCGGCTACTGATTTTGCAGAGGGCTCACCTGAGCCTGAAGAGAGCGAGAGATGTTAAATAAGGACGCGAGGGCGTTAGTGATGAATGAGGGAGAGTAGGTAGAAGCTGCGTAAACGAGGGTGGTTTACTGAGCGCGTTTCTGAGAAATCTAAAGGCGTCTGGTGCGGTAGAACAAGCCAAGGCTCTTGTACAATAACAAGATCAATAGCTAGCTCTACTGCTATCTGAAGAGCGCTTTCAGTGGCCTGGGCGCTCTTGTTTAGATTAATCTGAAGAACTCTTATGTTGTCTAACATTCTGTTGTTGTTGGCGCGTTCAAGTAAGCCGTGTACATCTCACACTGCCTGCTGTCTGCTGTGTGTGCCTTTTTGCAGTTTGCGCAGACAGGTAATGTGTGTACACAGGTCTTGCCTTTAGCGCCGCAGGTGTTGCATCTGTGCAGAGCTGTAGCGTGAGGCTCTGCGCAGATTTTGCAGGCAGTGCTGTGTAGGCACCTCGTCTCTAGGTGACCGAAGCGTTGACACTTCTGGCATTGTGTTGAGGCAGGCGTAGAGTACAGCTTCTCTACTCTAACACTAATGCCTAGTAAGTAGAGTCTGCCTCGAATAGCTCTTACAGCCTCCTGTTCTGTTGCAAAGGCAATGCACACTGAGCCTGTGTGCTGAGTTTGTCTTCTCTCTCTGCTAGTAAGCCAGTAGGGTTGCCTACAGTCTGGAACCTCTCTATTGAATGTAGAGATCTCTGTTTTTTAGCACCTCTAGGCTTTCATTGGTAGAGAAAGAGGTTGGTATATTGTGGAGCACTACTTTGTGCCAAGGCTGGATAGGTAGCGCCTCTTTGAAAGCAGTAATGTTCTTCCAGATCTGTATGTTCTCAAGTAAGGTACTTGGCGCTGAAGGAGGGTGTAGTCGTCAGAACAATGTTCTTCTTTACGCTAGTAGTTACTGATGCTACAACAGGGGAGCTTACTCCTTTGCTAGCAAAGGCCTCGTTGAAGCATTACGCATAGCAAGAGAGCTAAAGGAGTTTTGTAGTAGAGTTTGTACTAGTTGTTGGTCCTGGAGCAAGACAAGTTGGCGAGTGCTAAGCGAGTTCTTAGGTGTCGGAATAGATGTCTTCTTTGCAACTGTTTGCCAGTCTGTTTTTGGTTGACCCTTTGCTGCAACTGTTATGGATCTCCGATATCCATCCCACATACCTGCCCGTTCCCCGGTCACGTGCTCTGTCACGTGATTAGCTTAGTCATCAGGGTCTTGGCAACACCTCGCGACATATTCGCGAGGTTACCAAACCCCGCTAGCTCTTTGTACTTACTTTCTGGTTACGATCAATCAATCCAATCTCTCTCAATTTGACGTCCCTAACATAAAGTAAGTACCACACATCTACGGACCGTCCAGCGCGACGATCACAGCCCGACAGCGACAGCGACAGCGAGCGCCGCAGCATCGGTACCCGCAGTAGTGTGGTGCGACAGTCTGCCACCAACCCAACTAGGTTGCGAAACCCGGCGCTTATGCCACACGAGCGCAATCCATCCATTCACAACCGCTCTACCTCCGACGCTACTATGGCGGCGCGGGTGGACGGATTGGTACCTTCGGGGGCCTAGGCCGCCGAGTGATCAGATCACCCAGGGTACTTCCAGACCATCGGTCGTTCCCAGATGGGCGGCCCCGAGCTCTCCGGCACGCAGCGCCGCCGGGAGAATTCTATAACTCAGAAAACGAAGAGGACGACCTCGACGCTACACACCCCAAGCCTTCATCTCTGAAGCCTCCCACAAGTCATAAGACCAAGAAGCGAGTCACGCTGCTGGTTGACGAAACTCCTGGCTTCGCCCACGATGAGGCACGTGACGTTGAGTACCCACGCCTCCGGTCCTCATTGGGTAACCAGTCATTCTCTTCCTCCCGACGCGTATCTGTCCGCGCGCGCGGAGTTCGCAGTAGACCAGACCGAACTCACGCACGCCATTGACGATGCTGGGAACCCCATTGAGACCATCTACTTGTACACGCCCAACGAGGAAGGCACCATTACCTCCGAGAATCGCATCGACCGAGTGGAAGACCCTACCGCCTTAGTGCAATCAGTACACAACCATCCAGACGCTTGGTTCCGCGTCATCAGTAAATACATCGATGGCCGCGAAATCGCTGAAGAAGACCTTCAGAATGCAACCGCGCTCCTGGAACAAGCCACTGAGTCTCAGGTCAACTCCCTTCATGCTAAAGCCAAAGCAGAGCGCTCCTTGAAGGAGTACCGACACAACTGTGACAAGCAGCATGGCAACCTCCAGCAGAAGTTGACTGACGCTGAGACCGAGATGGACAAGGCGCGCGAGGCCGTTAGACGCCTGCGCGACGACCGAAATCAACTCCGTCGGGACAACAAGATGATCAATACCAAGCTCCACGATGCTGAAGATAACATGCAGGCCCTGCAACAAGCTCTGGAAGAGACACAGAAGGATCTAGAGAAGGCCCTTCGGAGCAAACCTCGCCCAAGAAGGCTCGGGGTGACTTTGACCCATCCGATGACTCCGGCTCGTCCACGAGGACGACTCCGAGGACAGGAGGGACACCCGCACTCAACGCAGCGCTGGTCCAGCTCTGGGTCACGTGGCGAGACGCCTATCACGATCCGTTCTGGTCAGGATACCCACACCACCGATCCCAACGCCAACAACCCTAGATATCCTGACCTCAAGGATTACAGTGGCAAGCCCGATGAGGATCTTGAGCAATGGACAGCGTCTGCTCTCACCAAATTCTCCCGTTCATGGGGTAACTTCCCTAATGAGTGGAGCAAGGTAGAGTATCTCCGCGACCATTGCAAAGATACCGCGTACAGTGTAGTGAAGCTTCGGGCCCTTCCCCGCTCAGAAGAACCGTATGAATCCGCCGATCAGCTCATCGCAGACCTAGAAGCCAACTTTGGCATGAGCTCCGAGGATAAGAAGGCGTCAGCCTTACAAAAGCTGACCTCAGGCGACTGCCGACAGAAGGCTGGTGAAGGAGCTGGTGAGTGGCTAGCCCGATTCAACCTCATCGCGGTAGAGGCCCAGCTTGATGCGGCCACCCGACGATTCTACGCCCTCCAGAACCTCAACAGCCACTACAAGTCACCCGCCACCCAAGGCGCGCGCGTCGGTGAAACCTGGGCTGAGTTCACAGCCCGCCTCCGACAACTGGAGAAAGACTTTAGCGCGGCTTACGGTCATGGAGGAAACCACACTCGAGATAAGAAGCGTGATGTGAAGGGAGGACGCGGCGACGACCGTGGAACAAAGAATAAAGACTCCACCAGGGACTCTGGTACAAGCGCTCACCCGCTCAGTTCAGGATCATCGTATCCAAGAAGCTGTGCGCCCGCTGTCTCAGACCTGGTCATCTCCCCCATCAACCTGATGCTCCATGCAAGAACAAAGCCACTTCACTTGGGACTCCGCGTTGGAGGTTAACGCCGCGGATACCCTTTCCAGTGAACCATCCAACCCGTCGGGAAACGAGTAGTCCTTGATGACAGTCGCCGTCAAGGACACATCGCGCAACTCCAGGATGACCTCACTAGAGAAGAGGAGTCCCGCGTTGCGGCACGACCAGCGGTTTACATATCAGCTGTGTCGTTGAGTGAGGATTATCAAACTAGGCACCAGCGCGATATCATCGAGCTCGCGCTGGTTGATGATCCGGGTATTCCAAATCGCCACCTCACTCGCCGCAGATGAAGTTCTCTAGCCAAGTTACCACCCCGTTGGGGCACCCCGTGAAGGCCAATACCTTACCGATGATGGGTGCTCGGGGCAAGTCGTCAGTCGACAATTCACCACACAGCACAAGCTACACACTGTGAAATCATCGCAACCAGTGCAACTCCGACTCGCCAATGGCAAGATTGCAGCGAGCATGGATACCATGGCGCTGGTGAAGCTACACATCGGCGATCACTATAGCGAGGACTGGATGTGGGTCACGGAGCTACTTGGATACGACCTCATCGTAGGACAGCCATGGCTGGAGACCCACGACCCCGTCAAGAGATACAACGACCGCACCATCACGTTCTGCAGCGACTATTGCACAGCGAACTGTTTGACCCACGGAAAGTGCGTACAGGTCACCTGTGCTCGTGATGGGAAAAAGCCACGTCACCAACATCACCCCGGCCATGAAAGACAACATCGCCCTCATCAGCGCTGATGCTGCCCTGGCCTTCGGACGTCGCGATGAGTCGACACTCACTTGGGTGTACCCGGAACACTGGGAGAAACTCAAGAAACCAGACGATCCTATAGAAGCATCATTCATGAGCCTGTTCGCGGCTGACTGCGCCGCCCTCACCACAGAGGACTTCCAGAAGTTCCACGACAAGCTGACCCTACCAAAGATCACCAAGTCCGAGCTCTATAGGCTGGTACCACCGCAGTATCACCGCCTGATAGACGTATGGGACCCCAAGGAGGCGGACACCGTCCCCTTGAGCAAGCCTGGGGTAGATCACGAGATACGACTCATCGAAGGAGCCGCGGCACCACACCAGAGAGCGTACGGCTTGTCACGTAACGAGATGATGGCCTTGAAGGCCTATATCCAAGAAGAGCTGCGCAAAGGATTCATTCGCGAGTCAACCTCACCCTACGCGGCGCCCGTGCTGGTAGTAAAGAAGCCAGGTGGCGGGCTGAGGATCTGTATCGACTATCGACAGTTGAACGCCCTTACAGTAAAAAACCGCAATGCGCCTCCTAAGATTCGGGATACTCTAGCGCGTCTGAACAAAGTCAGATTGTTCTCAAAGTTTGACGTGATCGCCGCGTTTAATCGAGTGCTTGTTCGCAAAGAGGATCAAGAAAAGACAGCATTCCTCACCCGCTTTGGGCTGTTCGAGTACGTGGTGATGCCCTTCGGACTCTGCAACGCTCCCGGCACGTTCCAGTCATTTATCAACTCCACCCTGCGAGACTATTTGGATGATTTCTGTTCTGCATATCTTGATGACGTGCTCGTCTACAGTTCATCCGAAGAAGAACACGTGCAGCACTGCACCAAAACCCTCACGCGTCTGAGAGATGCCGGTCTTTACCTAGATATCCGCAAGTGCGAGTTCCACGTCACTCGAGTCAAATATCTGGGCATGATACTCACCTGCGAAGGCCTACAGATGGATCCAGACAAGATCAAAGCGATTAAGGACTGGAAGGATCTTCGCACCGTCAAGGACGTACAGGCGTTCATTGGCTTTGCCAATTTCTACCGACGCTTTATCTTCAAGTTCTCACTCATTGTACGACCGCTTATCGAGCTCATTCGTGACACAGCAGTGGGCCAAAAGCTTAACTTCCACGATAAGGCTCGCGCCGCATTTGAACGACTTAAGGAAGCTTTCACCAGCGAGTCAGTTCTCGCCCATTTTGACCCAGACCTTAAAGCGATCATCGAATGCGACGCGTCCGATTGGGTGGTCTCGGCAATACTCTCCCAGTGGCACGACGACGTGCTCCGCCCTGTGGCATACTTCTCGATGAAGATGAAAGCTGCTGAGTTGAACTACCCAATCTACGACAAAGAACTCCTTGCGATCATCAAGGCATTTGAAGAGTGGAGACCCGAACTAGCAGGGACTGAGGACCCAGTGGAGATATTCTCAGACCATCGAACGTTACAATGGTTTATGAGCACCAAACAACTCTCGCGCCGACAAGCCCGTTGGGCTGAGTTCTTAGCTGAGTTCAACTTCATCATTAAGTATAGGCCTGGTAAACAAGGTACTAAACCTGATAGTTTAACCCGCCGAACCGATGACGTGCCAGACAACGTGTCTGATGATCGAATACAACAACAACAGCAGCAACTGCTCAAAGACCACATGTTCGAACCTCCCCCACCGGGCGTGGAGGCGACGGCCGTACTCTCCCTCACCCCCGACGATGGTTGTCACCACGCTATCCACCTAGCCGACATAGTCAACGATCAGCTCGAACTCAGCGTGATGGACCTGACACAATGGATACAAGCGTTCAGTGAAGAGACGGGCTGTGGCGATGAAGAATCGTTGACAGTCGCCCTGGGAGAGGAGGTCGACGGGGAAGGGAACGATCGGGAGCCTGGCCTCTCTGAGGACGGGGACGATCGGGAGCCCGACTCTGAACACCAAGACCTCCCGGATACTGAGTCGCTCATCCAGCGTATCCGGGTCACCGCAGCTGAAGATCCGCTGATGAACGACATCATCAGGTGCAAAGAAGAAGGCCTACGCCGTCTCCCAGTGTCCTATGCCAAACAAGGCGTCAAGGTAGAACTATCCTCTTGTCACATGAAAGACGGTCTCCTCTACATCCACGATAAACTGTACGTCCCCGACGACGAAGCACTGCGGGCCGCTGTGGTGAGCCACGTCCACGACACCACGGTAGGAGGCCATAGCGGCAAGCATGGTACATACGAGAGACTCTCCCGATGGTACTACTGGCCATCCTGCACCGATACCGTCGCACGTTACGTAAAGAACTGTTTGGTGTGTCAACGGTCCAAGCCCCACCGAGAAGGCAAACATGGTCTACTCAACCCGCTCCCCGTCGCAGATCGCTACTGGAACAGTGTTACTGTGGATTTCATCACTCCACTTCCACCCTCGACCTGGAGAGGATTGACGTACAACCACCTCATGGTGAACGTCGACCGCCTCTCCAAGAAGAAGAAGTTTATCCCATTGGAAGACCTAGAGGTAGAGACTGTAGTCCAGGCATTCTTCGAGTACGTATGGCGTGAGGAAGGCTACCCGATGGAGGTCATATCCGACCGCGGCGCACAGTTTACCTCACACTTCTGGAAACGCTTATGTGAACGCATTGGTACCAAACCAAAGTTATCCACGGCGTTCCATCCAGAAACTGATGGTCAAACCGAAGCAGTCAACAGTGCAGTCAAACAGTACCTCCGCGCCTTCGTGCACTATGACCAGAAGAACTGGGCTGAGCTACTACCTCTCGCTGAATTTCATGCCAATTCCACAGTCACTGCAGCGACAGGAGTGTCCCCATTCTACGCAACGAAAGGCTACAACCCTCGCAGTGGTATTGAACCAGTCACTGACACCTCATTGACGTGGAAAGCTTCGCGCGACTCTCGAGCGGCAGACAACCTCATCCAACGCATTGAGTCAGTCAAAGTATTCCTCAAATGGAGCCTCGCGTGGGCGTCAGCCAAAATGGAGGAACAAGCAAACAAGCACAGGCAACCAGCACCTGAGTTTCACCCTGGTGACCTGGTGATGCTTGATGCTCGCAATATCCGCACCCGTCAGCAGAACAAAGGTCTCTCCCCAAAGAACTTGGGCCCCTTCACAGTGAAGGAATCATATGGTGGTAAGGCTTACCGACTGGACCTGTCAGACCACGGTGATCTGGCCCAAATCTATCCGGTATTCCACCCATGGCTCCTCCACCCGGTTGACAACAACCCGCTCCCGGGCAGCGTCAAGACCCACAAGGCCCTGTTGAAATTGATGATGAAGGGATCCCGCTACTGGTAAGAAAGGTGTCCTCCGCTACCTCATCAAGTGGACAGGTTACGACAAGCCAGACTGGGTCCCATACTACGACGTCACGGGCTGCGGAGAGCACCTAGCCCGCTTCCACCACAGACATCCCGACATCGCCATGCCGACACCCCTCCGGGAACCTGGTCAACATGAGGAGCGGTTAGCGTTCTTGTGGCTTGACTAATCACGTCTACTTGGCTGGAAGTATACTCGCCCGTCTTAGTGCAGAAGGTGGTAAGCTCACCAGCAGTGGGGATGGTCCCCACGGTTGCTCTGAACCCACTGAGGAAGCCTTTGGCGACGCGGAGTATACTCTCCGGGTGGTATGACCGCTGACAAGTTGACGATCAAGGACGCCTTCGCTCCTCACCAGACCAACCGACCGACCGACCGATGACCGACACGGTATTCATGGATGGAAGGGAGGACAATGGACATACTGGTGGGTTGTGAAGGATTTTATGAGCCTTAGCGCGCAGGAGCTGCTTTTTGGGAGGGGGGAGTGGTGTTATGGATCTCCGATATCCATCCCACATACCTGCCCGTTCCCCGGTCACGTGCTCTGTCACGTGATTAGCTTAGTCATCAGGGTCTTGGCAACACCTCGCGACATATTCGCGAGGTTACCAAACCCCCCTAGCTCTTTGTACTTACTTTCTGGTTACCGATCAATCAATCCAATCTCTCTCAATTTGACGTCCCTAACACAACAGTAGCGTAGGAAGAGGCCGTAGTGGTAGAGGCAGAAGTGGAGGCAGAAGTGGAGGCAGAAGTGGACCCAGAAGTAGAGGCAGGAGTGGAGGCAGCAGGGGTAGAGCGCTGAGGCAGGGCTTGAGGAACGGAAGCCAAAGCTGGCTTCTGTAGGAGCTTGGTTTTCGATCCAATTGCTCTAGATACTGATTCCAGATTTGATACTTGCGAGGCTAAGACAGAGACGCTGTGTTTGTTGACTCTGTTATTCTCTGTGTAGTCTCTAAAGACTTCGAGCAGATCCAGAAGATCTGTCTGGGTCTTACGAGATGTGGCGAGAGCAGATGCTTGGATTACCATGCTTCTAGCAATGCTGAGAGCTTCTTCACAGGTGCTGGCTACTGGTGCCTGGGCTAAGGGTCGGCTAGCAGCTGTGAATTGGAACGGGGCTGGTCGTAGGGCGTCAGGGATAGCAGATCTACTGCTAGCAGTTCTTTTGTGGGAGGTAGCAGTAGCTGCATTGGCAGTAAAGGCGTAGCTGGATTGTGTAGGGCAGTGTGTTGAAGGATCTAGCTCTCCTAGAGGGTCGGGAGAGCTAGGGACATTTAGGTCCATCTCTACTATAGACTCTGTGTCTACAGGGTCCAGAGTAGAGTGTCTAGAAGCTGGCGAGATTCTAGAGCTCTGGTATAATCCAGGGTCCGGGATGTCCATAGGTCTAGGTAGTGGTCCTGAGAAGAGCGTGGTCCAATTTGCGGTGGTTTGTGGTGGATCGTGCTTTTGCTGATAAGATAAGAGCGGTCTGTGCGCAGAACGTGAAAACTCAGAAGAGCGTGAACTGTAGGTTTGCACCTGGCTGCGCTCCTCTACCACGAGCTTAGAGGCTGTGAAAGTGATAAGAGAGCTTCTCTGTGTTGTACTGCGATGGATTCTAATGGTTTTGGGATGCTGGAGGCGCTGGTTTCGATTTTGCTGACCCGGCAATTGTCGTGTTGGTGATCTGCCACGCTTGTCCAGGTAGGTTAGAGGGCGTCTTCAGTCTATGGATAGCAGCCTGGTTGTCCGCATAGATCTGAATCTCCTGGTAGGGGGCAGCTACAGTCGCAGCGTGTTCAAAGCCTCTAGTGATGCCTTCTAGCTCCCCATTGTATACAATTTGGCCTTTGCCGATGTTGTGCGTCTCGTAGTGTGTTTCTAGAGCTTGTTGAGCGTAGTCGAACGCTGCTAGGCCAATGCCAATTCCTGTCCCTTTTTGGATTGACGATGCGTCTGTGTAGATAGCGAGCATGTTGTCTCCTAGTCTTGATAGCATGTAAGCCTTGTGAGCCTCTGCTTCTTCGTCCTTGGGTAGTGTAGAGAGTGTAGCTGTATAGGGCATATTTTTGGTCCATGGCTGGTAGTGGTTTGCGAGTAGCTTCTCTTCAGGGCTTGATACAGCAGTCTGAATAGATTGAATAATTTGAGTGAGTTGCGTAGGCGGGCCTTTCTTGAGTTGGCGTCCAAGGTCTTCTACATCTGTGTCTGCGTCTGATTCTGGTTGTAGGGCTTCGTTTAGAGCTTGGATAGCGATGCGAACTAGGTGACTAGCTGGTAGCTTCCTTGCTCTGAAGGCGTATTTTCTGATAGCAGTGTTAAGCCTGATCGCTGGCGGAGGTAGCGCAGCCTCTACCTCTGATGGAATCGTTGGTGAGGTGCGAAAGGTGCCTAGTATCTTTCTAAGAGCCATGTTTTGGAGTCCTTGTAGCTGCTTCTTGATGGCAGTTTGTTTTCTCCAGAAGACCTCACATCCGTAGTCGGCTACACTTGTTACACAAGCTAGATAGAGTTGCCGCATAGCGTAGGGAGAGAGTCCTCTCTCGCTGTTTGCTAGTCTGCACATCCTGTAGAAGGCTGACCTGGCCTGGCTAATCCTTATAGCAGCATGCTCCTTGAATGCGAGTGCGTTGTCAAAGTAGATGCCTAGCCATCTGACTGTCTTTTTTGGTGTGACCGTAGATTGATCTGGGAGCGTGAGTGATGCTGCGGAAGCCTTATCACTTGTAGTAAAGTGTATAAGCTCTGTTTTTGCAGCGTCAAACTGTATAGCACAGCTGGCTCCTTTGGTAAAGAGACTAGCTATGTCGCGTTCTAGCAGGCGTATGTTTTTCTGTAGGCTTGTTGAAGAAGCAGAGATGGAGAGGTCGTCCATATACGAAAGTGAGTAGTTGACGGTTGATGAAAACAGAGGTCTGATATATATCAGAAACAGAATTGGTGATACTGGGCTGCCTTGTGGGATGCCTGCTGATATGTTGCTAAAGTCTTCTGTTTCTCCATTAAACGATAGCCGAAGCTGGCGATTTGTGAGAAAAGACTGGATCCACGCTATTAGGCTGCAGGGTAGCTTTAGTTGTTGCAGGATAGCAAGTAGCTGATTCCGGGCTACGTGGTCAAAGGCTCCTTTAATGTCTAAGAAGACTGTAGAGGTAGTATGTCCCTGTTTTCTGTTTTGCTGCACTTGGTTGAGTAGGAGCAGAGACGCGTCAATCGCAGACTTCTGGATTCTACCGCCAATTTGCGAAGGATGTAGGAGGTGCGAAACCTCTGCTAGCGCGCCTAGACGTTTAGCTACTAGACGCTCTGCTACTTTTCCTAGGCAGTTGAGTAGGGCAATTACTCTGTATGCTTTAGGCGCTGAGTAGTCGGGCTTTTTAGGCTTCTTTAGAATGATGCCAGTAGCTTGCTTCCATCTACTTGGGTGGTAGCCGTGGTTGAAGAGAGCAGAGAATACCTGAAAGATAGTTTCTGGCTGTGTTTTGTAGGCGGCCGTGATTATCTCCTGGTTGATAGCGTCTGGTCCTGGACTGCTACTCTTAACTTGAGATGAGCAGGCTGCTTGAACTTCTGCTCTAGTGAGTGCTGGCCAATCCCAATTGCCCTGTTGGTAGGTGTTCCACTGGATCGCGCTAGATGCTGGTGGAGGTGGAAAGAGCGTAGTTCTAAAGGCAGAGCATTTGCCTTGAAACGACTCTTCGAGCCTGTTTGCTGACTGGATTGCAGGGATGCTTTGACTAGCAGTCGGCTTAGTATATGCCATTGCCTTGTAGATAGACTTCGCATCCTCCTTCTCCAGAAACTGGTTCCAATGGTCCTGTTTTGCTGCTTTGATAGCTCGCAGATACGCGTTTCTAGCTACCAGATAGTCTTTCTTCCATAGAAAAGCTTCTACAATAGAGGAGGCAGCTACCTTGCGTTGGAACAAGCGTTGTCTGTTTAGCATCGTAGTTCGTAGAGAGTGCAAGTCTTGGTTCCACCATGGCTTGCTCTTTGGCCTTGTTGCTAGTCGTGGAATAGCAGCTGTTGCTGCCTCTATGATAGCAGCAGTAATCTCATTTCCAAGCTGCTCTAGTTGTTGTTGTAGAGCAGGGTTCTGCTCCTGTATAAGCAACCTTGAAGATTCTGTAGAGACAGTAGGGAGACTATGAAGATTGCTGAGGGTGGAGCTGCGAGCAATAGCTGTAGCAAGCCTGCCATTAAAGAGGTCCCAGTTCGCTTTCTTTGTGTTATATCTCAGTGTAGAGAGATTGTTGTTGTGTCTAGCAGGAACCTTGATGGCAAACAGAATGCCAAAGTGGTCAGAGCCAATGCTGGTTGTTACTTGCCAGTCTTCTATCTTGCTTGCAAGGTCTGGAGTAGCAAAAGCTAGGTCTAGGACGCTTTCTCTGCTCATATTTGAGCGAAAAAAGGTGCCTTCTCCAGGTGTGTTTAGCAGCTCTAGATTCTGTCGTTCAATCCAGTCTACGAACACGCTAGCTTTAGAAGAGATAGTAGCTGACTGAGGGTCCCACCAAGGGTGGTGTGTGTTGAAGTCGCCTAGGAGAATGGAAGACGGTAAGAGAGTGTTTGTCAATAGTGCTCTTTCGATAGTATTTGCCGAGGAGCCTTGTTGGTCTTGCTCGTTGTAGAGGTTGTAGATGTGGAAGGTGGAGTTTCTTGTCTTTACCGCAACTGCTAGATAGTCTGGATCGGCTACTAGATTTTGCAGAGGGCTCACCTGAGCCTGAAGAGAGCGAGAGATGTAAATAAGGACGCGAGGGCGTAGTGATGAATGAGGGAGAGTAGGTAGAAGCTGCGTAAACGAGGGGTGGTTTACTGAGCGCGTTTCTGAGAAATCTAAAGGCGTCTGGTGCGGTAGAACAAGCCAAGGCTCTTGTACAATAACAAGATCAATAGCTAGCTCTACTGCTATCTGAAGAGCGCTTTCAGTGGCCTGGGCGCTCTTGTTTAGATTAATCTGAAGAACTCTTATGTTGTCTAACATTCTGTTGTTGTTGGCGCGTTCAAGGTAGCCGTGTACATCTCACACTGCCTGCTGTCTGCTGTGTGTGCCTTTTTGCAGTTTGCGCAGACAGGTAATGTGTGTACACAGGTCTTGCCTTTAGCGCCGCAGGTGTTGCATCTGTGCAGAGCTGTAGCGTGAGGCTCTGCGCAGATTTTGCAGGCAGTGCTGTGTAGGCACCTCGTCTCTAGGTGACCGAAGCGTTGACACTTCTGGCATTGTGTTGAGGCAGGCGTAGAGTACAGCTTCTCTACTCTAACACTAATGCCTAGTAAGTAGAGTCTGCCTCGAATAGCTCTTACAGCCTCCTGTTCTGTTGCAAAGGCAATGCACACTGAGCCTGTGTGCTGAGTTTGTCTTCTCTCTCTGCTAGTAAGCCAGTAGGGGTTGCCTACAGTCTGGAACCCTCTATTGAATGTAGAGATCTCTGTTTTTAGCACCTCTAGGCTTTCATTGGTAGAGAAAGAGGTTGGTATATTGTGGAGCACTACTTTGTGCCAAGGCTGGATAGGTAGCGCCTCTTTGAAAGCAGTAATGTTCTTCCAGATCTGTATGTTCTCAAGTAGGTACTTGGCGCTGAAGGAGGGTGTAGTCGTCAGAACAATGTTCTTCTTTACGCTAGTAGTTACTGATGCTACAACAGGGGAGCTTACTCCTTTGCTAGCAAAGGCCTCGTTGAAGGCATTACGCATAGCAAGAGAGCTAAAGGAGTTTGTAGTAGAGTTTGTACTAGTTTGTTGGTCCTGGAGCAAGACAAGTTGGCGAGTGCTAAGCGAGTTCTTAGGTGTCGGAATAGATGTCTTCTTTGCAACTGTTTGCCAGTCTGTTTTTGGTTGACCCTTTGCTGCAACAGTAGCGTAGGAAGAGGCCGTAGTGGTAGAGGCAGAAGTGGAGGCAGAAGTGGAGGCAGAAGTGGACCCAGAAGTAGAGGCAGGAGTGGAGGCAGCAGGGGTAGAGCGCTGAGGCAGGGCTTGAGGAACGGAAGCCAAAGCTGGCTTCTGTAGGAGCTTGGTTTTCGATCCAATTGCTCTAGATACTGATTCCAGATTTGATACTTGCGAGGCTAAGACAGAGACGCTGTGTTTGTTGACTCTGTTATTCTCTGTGTAGTCTCTAAAGACTTCGAGCAGATCCAGAAGATCTGTCTGGGTCTTACGAGATGTGGCGAGAGCAGATGCTTGGATTACCATGCTTCTAGCAATGCTGAGAGCTTCTTCACAGGTGCTGGCTACTGGTGCCTGGGCTAAGGGTCGGCTAGCAGCTGTGAATTGGAACGGGGCTGGTCGTAGGGCGTCAGGGATAGCAGATCTACTGCTAGCAGTTCTTTTGTGGGAGGTAGCAGTAGCTGCATTGGCAGTAAAGGCGTAGCTGGATTGTGTAGGGCAGTGTGTTGAAGGATCTAGCTCTCCTAGAGGGTCGGGAGAGCTAGGGACATTTAGGTCCATCTCTACTATAGACTCTGTGTCTACAGGGTCCAGAGTAGAGTGTCTAGAAGCTGGCGAGATTCTAGAGCTCTGGTATAATCCAGGGTCCGGGATGTCCATAGGTCTAGGTAGTGGTCCTGAGAAGAGCGTGGTCCAATTTGCGGTGGTTTGTGGTGGATCGTGCTTTTGCTGATAAGATAAGAGCGGTCTGTGCGCAGAACGTGAAAACTCAGAAGAGCGTGAACTGTAGGTTTGCACCTGGCTGCGCTCCTCTACCACGAGCTTAGAGGCTGTGAAAGTGATAAGAGAGCTTCTCTGTGTTGTACTGCGATGGATTCTAATGGTTTTGGGATGCTGGAGGCGCTGGTTTCGATTTTGCTGACCCGGCAATTGTCGTGTTGGTGGCTCACAAGGCTTACATGCTATCAAGACTAGGAGACAACATGCTCGCTATCTATACAGACGCATCGTCAATCCAAAAAGGGACAGGCATTGGCATTGGCCTAGCAGCGTTCGACTACGCTCAACAAGCTCTAGAAACACACTACGAGACGCACAACATCGGCAAAGGCCAAATTGTATACAATGGCGAGCTAGAAGGCATCACTAGAGGCTTTGAACACGCTGCGACTGTAGCTGCCCCCTACCAGGAGATTCAGATCTATGCGGACAACCAGGCTGCTATCCATAGACTGAAGACGCCCTCTAACCTACCTGGACAAGCGTGGCAGATACGCTGCGTAAAAGCAGCCAAACAGGTCATCAGCAAAGGAGCTACTATCAGCATTTACTGGGTCCCTGGACATCAAGACATAGCAGGCAACGAAAGAGCAGACTGTCTAGCTAAACTAGCTGCCAAAAAGAGGCCAGCCACGAACTCTACTAGCCTCGCCATGACTAGTACCAGGATCAAGAAGCTAGCAACGCAGGAATGGACAAAAGAACTCGAAAACTACTCCTCACAGGCAACACTACGCAATCCAAATACCTACTCAGCTAGGTACAGCTTGTCAATTCAGAAGAAAGTCAGAGTCCCACCAGGAACAAGAAGAGAGATTGCTAGCGCCTACTATCAGCTCAAACTTGGCCACGGATACAACAAAGCATACCTATTCCAGATAGGCAAAGCAGACCACTCCTATTGCAGCTGCGGAGCTAAGCAAACAGTAGAGCATCTACTACTAAGCTGCAAGTGGTACAAACAAGACCGCAAAATGGGTCCCTGGACATCAAGACATAGCAGGCAACGAAAGAGCAGACTGTCTAGCTAAACTAGCTGCCAAAAAGAGGCCAGCCACGAACTCTACTAGCCTCGCCATGACTAGTACCAGGATCAAGAAGCTAGCAACGCAGGAATGGACAAAAGAACTCGAAAACTACTCCTCACAGGCAACACTACGCAATCCAAATACCTACTCAGCTAGGTACAGCTTGTCAATTCAGAAGAAAGTCAGAGTCCCACCAGGAACAAGAAGAGAGATTGCTAGCGCCTACTATCAGCTCAAACTTGGCCACGGATACAACAAAGCATACCTATTCCAGATAGGCAAAGCAGACCACCCCTATTGCAGCTGCGGAGCTAAGCAAACAGTGGAGCATCTACTACTAAGCTGCAAGTGGTACAAACAAGACCGCAAAATCCTCCAAAAATACGTGAGAGAATCAAGGCTGACTCTGCCTCTTCTCCTACACACAACACAAGGAATAAAGGCTACTCTAGCCTTTATAACAAGCACAAAGATAGGCACTCGCAAGTGGCATCTCAACCAGAACGTAGAGGAATAACTTTCCTTTATATCTCTTTACTGCGCAGCAACTTTGTTTCCTAACAACCCTGCTTAGGGCTAAAGCCCTCACCATCTCTTGTATTTTGATAGAAACACTCCCTGCAAAAACACCCTTTGTATTACCAGAGCAGCTTAGCTGCTCTCGTCTTCCATAGTCTTCGACTCACATAGGACGTTAAACTAATCAATCAATCAATCAATCAATCAATCAAGACCGCAAAATCCTCCAAAAGTACGTAAGAGAATCAAGGCTGACTCTGCCTCTTCTCTTACACACAACACAAGGAATAAAGGCTACTCTAGCCTTTATAACAAGCACAAAGACACCAACACGACAATTGCCGGGTCAGCAAAATCGAAACCAGCGCCTCCAGCATCCCAAAACCATTAGAATCCATCGCAGTACAACACAGAGAAGCTCTCTTATCACTCTCACAGCCTCTAAGCTCGTGGTAGAGGAGCGCAGCCAGGTGCAAACCTACAGTTCACGCTCTTCTGAGTTTTCACGTTCTGCGCACAGACCGCTCTTATCTTATCAGCAAAAGCACGATCCACCACAAACCACCGCAAATTGGACCACGCTCTTCTCAGGACCACTACCTAGACCTATGGACATCCCGGACCCTGGATTATACCAGAGCTCTAGAATCTCGCCAGCTTCTAGACACTCTACTCTGGACCCTGTAGACACAGAGTCTATAGTAGAGATGGACCTAAATGTCCCTAGCTCTCCCGACCCTCTAGGAGAGCTAGATCCTTCAACACACTGCCCTACACAATCCAGCTACGCCTTTACTGCCAATGCAGCTACTGCTACCTCCCACAAAAGAACTGCTAGCAGTAGATCTGCTATCCCTGACGCCCTACGACCAGCCCCGTTCCAATTCACAGCTGCTAGCCGACCCTTAGCCCAGGCACCAGTAGCCAGCACCTGTGAAGAAGCTCTCAGCATTGCTAGAAGCATGGTAATCCAAGCATCTGCTCTCGCCACATCTCGTAAGACCCAGACAGATCTTCTGGATCTGCTCGAAGTTTTTAGAGACTACACAGAGAATAACAGAGTCAACAAACACAGCGTCTCTGTCTTAGCCTCGCAAGTATCAAATCTGGAATCAGTATCTAGAGCAATTGGATCGAAAACCAAGCTCCTACAGAAGCCAGCTTTGGCTTCCGTTCCTCAAGCCCTGCCTCAGCGCTCTACCCCTGCTGCCTCCACTCCTGCCTCTACTTCTGGGTCCACTTCTGCCTCCACTTCTGCCTCCACTTCTGCCTCTACCACTACGGCCTCTTCCTACGCTACTGTTGCAGCAAAGGGTCAACCAAAAACAGACTGGCAAACAGTTGCAAAGAAGACATCTATTCCGACACCTAAGAACTCGCTTAGCACTCGCCAACTTGTCTTGCTCCAGGACCAACAAACTAGTACAAACTCTACTACAAACTCCTTTAGCTCTCTTGCTATGCGTAATGCCTTCAACGAGGCCTTTGCTAGCAAAGGAGTAAGCTCCCCTGTTGTAGCATCAGTAACTACTAGCGTAAAGAAGAACATTGTTCTGACGACTACACCCTCCTTCAGCGCCAAGTACCTACTTGAGAACATACAGATCTGGAAGAACATTACTGCTTTCAAAGAGGCGCTACCTATCCAGCCTTGGCACAAAGTAGTGCTCCACAATATACCAACCTCTTTCTCTACCAATGAAAGCCTAGAGGTGCTAAAAACAGAGATCTCTACATTCAATAGAGGGTTCCAGACTGTAGGCAACCCCTACTGGCTTACTAGCAGAGAGAGAAGACAAACTCAGCACACAGGCTCAGTGTGCATTGCCTTTGCAACAGAACAGGAGGCTGTAAGAGCTATTCGAGGCAGACTCTACTTACTAGGCATTAGTGTTAGAGTAGAGAAGCTGTACTCTACGCCTGCCTCAACACAATGCCAGAAGTGTCAACGCTTCGGTCACCTAGAGACGAGGTGCCTACACAGCACTGCCTGCAAAATCTGCGCAGAGCCTCACGCTACAGCTCTGCACAGATGCAACACCTGCGGCGCTAAAGGCAAGACCTGTGTACACACATTACCTGTCTGCGCAAACTGCAAAAAGGCACACACAGCAGACAGCAGGCAGTGTGAGATGTACACGGCTACCTTGAACGCGCCAACAACAACAGAATGTTAGACAACATAAGAGTTCTTCAGATTAATCTAAACAAGAGCGCCCAGGCCACTGAAAGCGCTCTTCAGATAGCAGTAGAGCTAGCTATTGATCTTGTTATTGTACAAGAGCCTTGGCTTGTTCTACCGCACCAGACGCCTTTAGATTTCTCAGAAACGCGCTCAGTAAACCACCCCTCGTTTACGCAGCTTCTACCTACTCTCCCTCATTCATCACTACGCCCTCGCGTCCTTATTTACATCTCTCGCTCTCTTCAGGCTCAGGTGAGCCCTCTGCAAAATCTAGTAGCCGATCCAGACTATCTAGCAGTTGCGGTAAAGACAAGAAACTCCACCTTCCACATCTACAACCTCTACAACGAGCAAGACCAACAAGGCTCCTCGGCAAATACTATCGAAAGAGCACTATTGACAAACACTCTCTTACCGTCTTCCATTCTCCTAGGCGACTTCAACACACACCACCCTTGGTGGGACCCTCAGTCAGCTACTATCTCTTCTAAAGCTAGCGTGTTCGTAGACTGGATTGAACGACAGAATCTAGAGCTGCTAAACACACCTGGAGAAGGCACCTTTTTTCGCTCAAATATGAGCAGAGAAAGCGTCCTAGACCTAGCTTTTGCTACTCCAGACCTTGCAAGCAAGATAGAAGACTGGCAAGTAACAACCAGCATTGGCTCTGACCACTTTGGCATTCTGTTTGCCATCAAGGTTCCTGCTAGACACAACAACAATCTCTCTACACTGAGATATAACACAAAGAAAGCGAACTGGGACCTCTTTAATGGCAGGCTTGCTACAGCTATTGCTCGCAGCTCCACTCTCAGCAATCTTCATAGTCTCCCTACTGTCTCTACAGAATCTTCAAGGTTGCTTATACAGGAGCAGAACCCTGCTCTACAACAACAACTAGAGCAGCTTGGAAATGAGATTACTGCTGCTATCATAGAGGCAGCAACAGCTGCTATTCCACGACTAGCAACAAGGCCAAAGAGCAAGCCATGGTGGAACCAAGACTTGCACTCTCTACGAACTACGATGCTAAACAGACAACGCTTGTTCCAACGCAAGGTAGCTGCCTCCTCTATTGTAGAAGGTTTTCTATGGAAGAAAGACTATCTGGTAGCTAGAAACGCGTATCTGCGAGCTATCAAAGCAGCAAAACAGGACCATTGGAACCAGTTTCTGGAGAAGGAGGATGCGAAGTCTATCTACAAGGCAATGGCATATACTAAGCCGACTGCTAGTCAAAGCATCCCTGCAATCCAGTCAGCAAACAGGCTCGAAGAGTCGTTTCAAGGCAAATGCTCTGCCTTTAGAACTACGCTCTTTCCACCTCCACCAGCATCTAGCGCGATCCAGTGGAACACCTACCAACAGGGCAATTGGGATTGGCCAGCACTCACTAGAGCAGAAGTTCAAGCAGCCTGCTCACCTCAAGTTAAGAGTAGCAGTCCAGGACCAGACGCTATCAACCAGGAGATAATCACGGCCGCCTACAAAACACAGCCAGAAACTATCTTTCAGGTATTCTCTGCTCTCTTCAACCACGGCTACCACCCAAGTAGATGGAAGCAAGCTACTGGCATCATTCTAAAGAAGCCTAAAAAGCCCGACTACTCAGCGCCTAAAGCATACAGAGTAATTGCCCTACTCAACTGCCTAGGAAAAGTAGCAGAGCGTCTAGTAGCTAAACGTCTAGGCGCGCTAGCAGAGGTTTCGCACCTCCTACATCCTTCGCAAATTGGCGGTAGAATCCAGAAGTCTGCGATTGACGCGTCTCTGCTCCTACTCAACCAAGTGCAGCAAAACAGAAAACAGGGACATACTACCTCTACAGTCTTCTTAGACATTAAAGGAGCCTTTGACCACGTAGCCCGGAATCAGCTACTTGCTATCCTGCAACAACTAAAGCTACCCTGCAGCCTAATAGCGTGGATCCAGTCTTTTCTCACAAATCGCCAGCTTCGGCTATCGTTTAATGGAGAAACAGAAGACTTTAGCAACATATCAGCAGGCATCCCACAAGGCAGCCCAGTATCACCAATTCTGTTTCTGATATATATCAGACCTCTGTTTTCATCAACCGTCAACTACTCACTTTCGTATATGGACGACCTCTCCATCTCTGCTTCTTCAACAAGCCTACAGAAAAACATACGCCTGCTAGAACGCGACATAGCTAGTCTCTTTACCAAAGGAGCCAGCTGTGCTATACAGTTTGACGCTGCAAAAACAGAGCTTATACACTTTACTACAAGTGATAAGGCTTCCGCAGCATCACTCACGCTCCCAGATCAATCTACGGTCACACCAAAAAAGACAGTCAGATGGCTAGGCATCTACTTTGACAACGCACTCGCATTCAAGGAGCATGCTGCTATAAGGATTAGCCAGGCCAGGTCAGCCTTCTACAGGATGTGCAGACTAGCAAACAGCGAGAGAGGACTCTCTCCCTACGCTATGCGGCAACTCTATCTAGCTTGTGTAACAAGTGTAGCCGACTACGGATGTGAGGTCTTCTGGAGAAAACAAACTGCCATCAAGAAGCAGCTACAAGGACTCCAAAACATGGCTCTTAGAAAGATACTAGGCACCTTTCGCACCTCACCAACGATTCCATCAGAGGTAGAGGCTGCGCTACCTCCGCCAGCGATCAGGCTTAACACTGCTATCAGAAAATACGCCTTCAGAGCAAGGAAGCTACCAGCTAGTCACCTAGTTCGCATCGCTATCCAAGCTCTAAACGAAGCCCTACAACCAGAATCAGACGCAGACACAGATGTAGAAGACCTTGGACGCCAACTCAAGAAAGGCCCGCCTACGCAACTCACTCAAATTATTCAATCTATTCAGACTGCTGTATCAAGCCCTGAAGAGAAGCTACTCGCAAACCACTACCAGCCATGGACCAAAAATATGCCCTATACAGCTACACTCTCTACACTACCCAAGGACGAAGAAGCAGAGGCTCACAAGGCTTACATGCTATCAAGACTAGGAGACAACATGCTCGCTATCTACACAGACGCATCGTCAATCCAAAAAGGGACAGGAATTGGCATTGGCCTAGCAGCGTTCGACTACGCTCAACAAGCTCTAGAAACACACTACGAGACGCACAACATCGGCAAAGGCCAAATTGTATACAATGGGGAGCTAGAAGGCATCACTAGAGGCTTTGAACACGCTGCGACTGTAGCTGCCCCCTACCAGGAGATTCAGATCTATGCGGACAACCAGGCTGCTATCCATAGACTGAAGACGCCCTCTAACCTACCTGGACAAGCGTGGCAGATACGCTGCGTAAAAGCAGCCAAACAGGTCATCAGCAAAGGAGCTACTATCAGCATTTACTGGGTCCCTGGACATCAAGACATAGCAGGCAACGAAAGAGCAGACTGTCTAGCCAAACTAGCTGCCAAAAAGAGGCCAGCCACGAACTCTACTAGCCTCGCCATGACTAGTACCAGGATCAAGAAGCTAGCAACGCAGGAATGGACAAAAGAACTCAAAAACTACTCCTCACAGGCAACACTACGCAATCCAAATACCTACTCAGCTAGGTACAGCTTGTCAATTCAGAAGAGAGTCAGAGTCCCACCAGGAACAAGAAGAGAGATTGCTAGCGCCTACTATCAGCTCAAACTTGGCCACGGATACAACAAAGCATACCTATTCCAGATAGGCAAAGCAGACCACCCCTATTGCAGCTGCGGAGCTAAGCAAACAGTGGAGCATCTACTACTAAGCTGCAAGTGGTACAAACAAGAACGCAAAATCCTCCAAAAATACGTGAGAGAATCAAGGCTGACTCTGCCTCTTCTCCTACACACAACACAAGGAATAAAGGCTACTCTAGCCTTTATAACAAGCACAAAGATAGGCACTCGCAAGTGGCATCTCAACCAGCACGTAGAGGAATAACTTTCCTTTATATCTCTTTACTGCGCAGCAACTTTGTTTCCTAACAACCTTGCTTAGGGCTAAAGCCCTCACCATCTCTTGTATTTTGATAGAAACACTCCCTGCAAAAACACCCTTTGTATTACCAGAGCAGCTTAGCTGCTCTCGTCTTCCATAGTCTTCGACTCACATAGGACGTTAAACTAATAAAAAAAAAATAAAAAAAAAAAAAAAAAAAAAAAAAAAAAAAAGTCTGTGTCTATCGTTGTTTTGCGTCTGTCTAACTCTGCCGAGTAGAACAATATCACGATGGCGGATGAGAATAGAAAGATGTGCTCGAACTGCGGAGCAATTGTTTCGAACTCGATCGGACAGTGCGCACAATGTTACGGAACGGATTTTGTACCTTACTACCCACCCAAAAAGTAGGGGATACCATGTTTTGAGTACCTTCGTTCATACAAGGTAGTCTGGTAGATCATGATATGAGAAATTCAATCAGCCCTTCACCTAAGTTACTCATCTATGTTGCCCTGCCTCGATTGATCTGGGTACGGAAGTTTCCCCATTTCGATTAACTTAAGTAATTGTGCTTTGTCGCCCCACTCATTATAAGAATTGGCATATTCGGTACCGAGGAAGCGCTCTATCAACTGGGCTATATCCTCGTTTCGCGCACTGAACACATCCCGGCTTAGCGTTCCGGTCCAATTCTCCATTCCCGCTGGATAAAACCCAGCATACTCCCAGTCGATCAGAGCTCTGACTTGCAGTGTGATTGGATCCATAATGATGTTGTGGGCCGCAAGATCACCGTGTTGGAAAACGTAATTCGGTTGCTGAAGGGGGAGAGTGCTCCAGGACCGCTTCCCGATCCACGGAGGCTGCTGGTCGGGGCTTAGCCAGCGGGGCGGCATGACAAAGCCGTCGATACCGCGGAAGCGAGATGTCAAGTTTGCGAGTTGAGGCAATACTGTGCGTGAGATAAAATCGGCAGCATTGGAGTAAGCAGTATCTGAACAAGTCTGGCACGGTGTTGAATTTGTGTGCTTCTTTTCTCCAAGCAAGGAGCAACCTTTACGAGCAAACGTGCTTAGCAGGACACCATTAACGTACTCTGTGATCAGGTATTGACGTCCATCTGGAAGCGATCCGTGACTGAGCAGGCGCGGAACGGGTATGCTGGTCTTCTTCGAAATTATCTCTAGGGCTTTGGCCTCATTGGCGATTCGTTCGTGATTCCTGTCTATGGTCAGCTACCCGCTAGGCCTGCCAGCAGTGTCATTGGTTGTTACCAGCTTCTACGCCATTCAAAAATAGTCCCATCCTTGCGCTCGATGTTGAAAGGAAGTCGAGAGGTTTTCCTGAACATTTTGTCGCTTTTTTCGTAAGTAGTATCGTAGGTCGTCCAAAAGTCGCGATCTGTGCATGATCAGCGGCATTCTAAAACTCGGTCTTCAAGAGATGCTTGCCACCCTGTGCCTCCATCCTGTGGATGTAATCCTCCTCTGACTCAGCTATCTCGAACTCGAGCAAGCTGTCCCTAGCTGATCCCATTGTTGTAGTGTTTCAGAAGTTCATTGTAAAAACAAGCACAAAGATAGGCACTCGCAAGTGGCATCTCAACCAGCACGTAGAGGAATAACTTTCCTTTATATCTCTTTACTGCGCAGCAACTTTGTTTCTTAAGAACCTTGCTTAGGGCTAAAGCCCTCACCATCTCTTGTATTTTGATAGAAACACTTCCTGCAAAAACACCCTTTGTATTACCAGAGCAGCTTAGCTGCTCTCGTCTTCCATAGTCTTCGACTCACATAGGACGTTAAACTAATCAATCAATCAATCAATCAATTAAAGTGTATAAGCTCTGTTTTTGCAGCGTCAAACTGTATAGCACAGCTGGCTCCTTTGGCAAAGAGACTAGCTATGTCGCGTTCTAGCAGGCGTATGTTTTTCTGTAGGCTTGTTGAAGAAGCAGAGATGGAGAGGTCGTCCATATACGAAAGTGAGTAGTTGACGGTTGATGAAAACAGAGGTCTGATATATATCAGAAACAGAATTGGTGATACTGGGCTGCCTTGTGGGATGCCTGCTGATATGTTGCTAAAGTCTTCTGTTTCTCCATTAAACGATAGCCGAAGCTGGCGATTTGTGAGAAAAGACTGGATCCACGCTATTAGGCTGCAGGGTAGCTTTAGTTGTTGCAGGATAGCAAGTAGCTGATTCCGGGCTACGTGGTCAAAGGCTCCTTTAATGTCTAAGAAGACTGTAGAGGTAGTATGTCCCTGTTTTCTGTTTTGCTGCACTTGGTTGAGTAGGAGCAGAGACGCGTCAATCGCAGACTTCTGGATTCTACCGCCAATTTGCGAAGGATGTAGGAGGTGCGAAACCTCTGCTAGCGCGCCTAGACGTTTAGCTACTAGACGCTCTGCTACTTTTCCTAGGCAGTTGAGTAGGGCAATTACTCTGTATGCTTTAGGCGCTGAGTAGTCGGGCTTTTTAGGCTTCTTTAGAATGATGCCAGTAGCTTGCTTCCATCTACTTGGGTGGTAGCCGTGGTTGAAGAGAGCAGAGAATACCTGAAAGATAGTTTCTGGCTGTGTTTTGTAGGCGGCCGTGATTATCTCCTGGTTGATAGCGTCTGGTCCTGGACTGCTACTCTTAACTTGAGGTGAGCAGGCTGCTTGAACTTCTGCTCTAGTGAGTGCTGGCCAATCCCAATCGCCCTGTTGGTAGGTGTTCCACTGGATCGCGCTAGATGCTGGTGGAGGTGGAAAGAGCGTAGTTCTAAAGGCAGAGCATTTGCCTTGAAACGACTCTTCGAGCCTGTTTGCTGACTGGATTGCAGGGATGCTTTGACTAGCAGTCGGCTTAGTATATGCCATTGCCTTGTAGATAGACTTCGCATCCTCCTTCTCCAGAAACTGGTTCCAATGGTCCTGTTTTGCTGCTTTGATAGCTCGCAGATACGCGTTTCTAGCTACCAGATAGTCTTTCTTCCATAGAAAACCTTCTACAATAGAGGAGGCAGCTACCTTGCGTTGGAACAAGCGTTGTCTGTTTAGCATCGTAGTTCGTAGAGAGTGCAAGTCTTGGTTCCACCATGGCTTGCTCTTTGGCCTTGTTGCTAGTCGTGGAATAGCAGCTGTTGCTGCCTCTATGATAGCAGCAGTAATCTCATTTCCAAGCTGCTCTAGTTGTTGTTGTAGAGCAGGGTTCTGCTCCTGTATAAGCAACCTTGAAGATTCTGTAGAGACAGTAGGGAGACTATGAAGATTGCTGAGAGTGGAGCTGCGAGCAATAGCTGTAGCAAGCCTGCCATTAAAGAGGTCCCAGTTCGCTTTCTTTGTGTTATATCTCAGTGTAGAGAGATTGTTGTTGTGTCTAGCAGGAACCTTGATGGCAAACAGAATGCCAAAGTGGTCAGAGCCAATGCTGGTTGTTACTTGCCAGTCTTCTATCTTGCTTGCAAGGTCTGGAGTAGCAAAAGCTAGGTCTAGGACGCTTTCTCTGCTCATATTTGAGCGAAAAAAGGTGCCTTCTCCAGGTGTGTTTAGCAGCTCTAGATTCTGTCGTTCAATCCAGTCTACGAACACGCTAGCTTTAGAAGAGATAGTAGCTGACTGAGGGTCCCACCAAGGGTGGTGTGTGTTGAAGTCGCCTAGGAGAATGGAAGACGGTAAGAGAGTGTTTGTCAATAGTGCTCTTTCGATAGTATTTGCCGAGGAGCCTTGTTGGTCTTGCTCGTTGTAGAGGTTGTAGATGTGGAAGGTGGAGTTTCTTGTCTTTACCGCAACTGCTAGATAGTCTGGATCGGCTACTAGATTTTGCAGAGGGCTCACCTGAGCCTGAAGAGAGCGAGAGATGTAAATAAGGACGCGAGGGCGTAGTGATGAATGAGGGAGAGTAGGTAGAAGCTGCGTAAACGAGGGGTGGTTTACTGAGCGCGTTTCTGAGAAATCTAAAGGCGTCTGGTGCGGTAGAACAAGCCAAGGCTCTTGTACAATAACAAGATCAATAGCTAGCTCTACTGCTATCTGAAGAGCGCTTTCAGTGGCCTGGGCGCTCTTGTTTAGATTAATCTGAAGAACTCTTATGTTGTCTAACATTCTGTTGTTGTTGGCGCGTTCAAGGTAGCCGTGTACATCTCACACTGCTTGCTGTCTGCTGTGTGTGCCTTTTTGCAGTTTGCGCAGACAGGTAATGTGTGTACACAGGTCTTGCCTTTAGCGCCGCAGGTGTTGCATCTGTGCAGAGCTGTAGCGTGAGGCTCTGCGCAGATTTTGCAGGCAGTGCTGTGTAGGCACCTCGTCTCTAGGTGACCGAAGCGTTGACACTTCTGGCATTGTGTTGAGGCAGGCGTAGAGTACAGCTTCTCTACTCTAACACTAATGCCTAGTAAGTAGAGTCTGCCTCGAATAGCTCTTACAGCCTCCTGTTCTGTTGCAAAGGCAATGCACACTGAGCCTGTGTGCTGAGTTTGTCTTCTCTCTCTGCTAGTAAGCCAGTAGGGGTTGCCTACAGTCTGGAACCCTCTATTAAATGTAGAGATCTCTGTTTTTAGCACCTCTAGGCTTTCATTGGTAGAGAAAGAGGTTGGTATATTGTGGAGCACTACTTTGTGCCAAGGCTGGATAGGTAGCGCCTCTTTGAAAGCAGTAATGTTCTTCCAGATCTGTATGTTCTCAAGTAGGTACTTGGCGCTGAAGGAGGGTGTAGTCGTCAGAACAATGTTCTTCTTTACGCTAGTAGTTACTGATGCTACAACAGGGGAGCTTACTCCTTTGCTAGCAAAGGCCTCGTTGAAGGCATTACGCATAGCAAGAGAGCTAAAGGAGTTTGTAGTAGAGTTTGTACTAGTTTGTTGGTCCTGGAGCAAGACAAGTTGGCGAGTGCTAAGCGAGTTCTTAGGTGTCGGGATAGATGTCTTCTTTGCAACTGTTTGCCAGTCTGTTTTTGGTTGACCCTTTGCTGCAACAGTAGCGTAGGAAGAGGCCGTAGTGGTAGAGGCAGAAGTGGAGGCAGAAGTGGAGGCAGAAGTGGAGGCAGAAGTGGACCCAGAAGTAGAGGCAGGAGTGGAGGCAGCAGGGGTAGAGCGCTGAGGCAGGGCTTGAGGAACGGAAGCCAAAGCTGGCTTCTGTAGGAGCTTGGTTTTCGATCCAATTGCTCTAGATACTGATTCCAGATTTGATACTTGCGAGGCTAAGACAGAGACGCTGTGTTTGTTGACTCTGTTATTCTCTGTGTAGTCTCTAAAGACTTCGAGCAGATCCAGAAGATCTGTCTGGGTCTTACGAGATGTGGCGAGAGCAGATGCTTGGATTACCATGCTTCTAGCAATGCTGAGAGCTTCTTCACAGGTGCTGGCTACTGGTGCCTGGGCTAAGGGTCGGCTAGCAGCTGTGAATTGATTGATTGATTGATTGATTGATTAGTTTAACGTCCTATGTGAGTCGAAGACTATGGAAGACGAGAGCAGCTAAGCTGCTCTGGTAATACAAAGGGTGTTTTTGCAGGGAGTGTTTCTATCAAAATACAAGAGATGGTGAGGGCTTTAGCCCTAAGCAAGGTTGTTAAGAAACAAAGTTGCTGCGCAGTAAAGAGATATAAAGGAAAGTTATTCCTCTACGTGCTGGTTGAGATGCCACTTGCGAGTGCCTATCTTTGTGCTTGTTATAAAGGCTAGAGTAGCCTTTATTCCTTGTGTTGTGTGTAGGAGAAGAGGCAGAGTCAGCCTTGATTCTCTCACGTATTTTTGGAGGATTTTGCGGTCTTGTTTGTACCACTTGCAGCTTAGTAGTAGATGCTCCACTGTTTGCTTAGCTCCGCAGCTGCAATAGGGGTGGTCTGCTTTGCCTATCTGGAATAGGTATGCTTTGTTGTATCCGTGGCCAAGTTTGAGCTGATAGTAGGCGCTAGCAATCTCTCTTCTTGTTCCTGGTGGGACTCTGACTTTCTTCTGAATTGACAAGCTGTACCTAGCTGAGTAGGTATTTGGATTGCGTAGTGTTGCCTGTGAGGAGTAGTTTTTGAGTTCTTTTGTCCATTCCTGCGTTGCTAGCTTCTTGATCCTGGTACTAGTCATGGCGAGGCTAGTAGAGTTCGTGGCTGGCCTCTTTTTGGCAGCTAGTTTAGCTAGACAGTCTGCTCTTTCGTTGCCTGCTATGTCTTGATGTCCAGGGACCCAGTAAATGCTGATAGTAGCTCCTTTGCTGATGACCTGTTTGGCTGCTTTTACGCAGCGTATCTGCCACGCTTGTCCAGGTAGATTAGAGGGCGTCTTCAGTCTATGGATAGCAGCCTGGTTGTCCGCATAGATCTGAATCTCCTGGTAGGGGGCAGCTACAGTCGCAGCGTGTTCAAAGCCTCTAGTGATGCCTTCTAGCTCGCCATTGTATACAATTTGGCCTTTGCCGATGTTGTGCGTCTCGTAGTGTGTTTCTAGAGCTTGTTGAGCGTAGTCGAACGCTGCTAGGCCAATGCCAATTCCTGTCCCTTTTTGGATTGACGATGCGTCTGTGTAGATAGCGAGCATGTTGTCTCCTAGTCTTGATAGCATGTAAGCCTTGTGAGCCTCTGCTTCTTCGTCCTTGGGTAGTGTAGAGAGTGTAGCTGTATAGGGCATATTTTTGGTCCATGGCTGGTAGTGGTTTGCGAGTAGCTTCTCTTCAGGGCTTGATACAGCAGTCTGAATAGATTGAACAATTTGAGTGAGTTGCGTAGGCGGGCCTTTCTTGAGTTGGCGTCCAAGGTCTTCTACATCTGTGTCTGCGTCTGATTCTGGTTGTAGGGCTTCGTTTAGAGCTTGGATAGCGATGCGAACTAGGTGACTAGCTGGTAGCTTCCTTGCTCTGAAGGCGTATTTTCTGATAGCAGTGTTAAGCCTGATCGCTGGCGGAGGTAGCGCAGCCTCTACCTCTGATGGAATCGTTGGTGAGGTGCGAAAGGTGCCTAGTATCTTTCTAAGAGCCATGTGTTGGAGTCCTTGTAGCTGCTTCTTGATGGCAGTTTGTTTTCTCCAGAAGACCTCACATCCGTAGTCGGCTACACTTGTTACACAAGCTAGATAGAGTTGCCGCATAGCGTAGGGAGAGAGTCCTCTCTCGCTGTTTGCTAGTCTGCACATCCTGTAGAAGGCTGACCTGGCCTGGCTAATCCTTATAGCAGCATGCTCCTTGAATGCGAGTGCGTTGTCAAAGTAGATGCCTAGCCATCTGACTGTCTTTTTTGGTGTGACCGTAGATTGATCTGGGAGCGTGAGTGATGCTGCGGAAGCCTTATCACTTGTGGTAAAGTGTATAAGCTCTGTTTTTGCAGCGTCAAACTGTATAGCACAGCTGGCTCCTTTGGTAAAGAGACTAGCTATGTCGCGTTCTAGCAGGCGTATGTTTTTCTGTAGGCTTGTTGAAGAAGCAGAGATGGAGAGGTCGTCCATATACGAAAGTGAGTAGTTGACGGTTGATGAAAACAGAGGTCTGATATATATCAGAAACAGAATTGGTGATACTGGGCTGCCTTGTGGGATGCCTGCTGATATGTTGCTAAAGTCTTCTGTTTCTCCATTAAACGATAGCCGAAGCTGGCGATTTGTGAGAAAAGACTGGATCCACGCTATTAGGCTGCAGGGTAGCTTTAGTTGTTGCAGGATAGCAAGTAGCTGATTCCGGGCTACGTGGTCAAAGGCTCCTTTAATGTCTAAGAAGACTGTAGAGGTAGTATGTCCCTGTTTTCTGTTTTGCTGCACTTGGTTGAGTAGGAGCAGAGACGCGTCAATCGCAGACTTCTGGATTCTACCGCCAATTTGCGAAGGATGTAGGAGGTGCGAAACCTCTGCTAGCGCGCCTAGACGTTTAGCTACTAGACGCTCTGCTACTTTTCCTAGGCAGTTGAGTAGGGCAATTACTCTGTATGCTTTAGGCGCTGAGTAGTCGGGCTTTTTAGGCTTCTTTAGAATGATGCCAGTAGCTTGCTTCCATCTACTTGGGTGGTAGCCGTGGTTGAAGAGAGCAGAGAATACCTGAAAGATAGTTTCTGGCTGTGTTTTGTAGGCGGCCGTGATTATCTCCTGGTTGATAGCGTCTGGTCCTGGACTGCTACTCTTAACTTGAGGTGAGCAGGCTGCTTGAACTTCTGCTCTAGTGAGTGCTGGCCAATCCCAATTGCCCTGTTGGTAGGTGTTCCACTGGATCGCGCTAGATGCTGGTGGAGGTGGAAAGAGCGTAGTTCTAAAGGCAGAGCATTTGCCTTGAAACGACTCTTCGAGCCTGTTTGCTGACTGGATTGCAGGGATGCTTTGACTAGCAGTCGGCTTAGTATATGCCATTGCCTTGTAGATAGACTTCGCATCCTCCTTCTCCAGAAACCGGTTCCAATGGTCCTGTTTTGCTGCTTTGATGGCTTGTAGATAGACGTTCCTAGCTAGTAGGTAGTCTCTCTTCCATAGGAAAGCTTCTGCGATAGAGGAGGCAGCTAGCTCGCGTTGGAATAAGCGTTGCTTGTTTAGCATACTGGTGCGTAGAAGCTGCAGGTCTTGGTTCCACCATGGCTTGCTCTTTGGCTGTGTAGCTAGTTGTGGGATAGCAGCTGCTGCTGCCTCTGTGATAGCAGAAGTAAATTCGTCTCCAATCTGCTCTAGTTGTTGTTGTAGAGCAGCGTTCTGCTCTTGTATAAGCAGCCTAGAGGTGGCTATAGAGGGAGTAGGGAGATTGCAGAGATTGCTAAGAGCAGGGCTATTGGCAATAGCTGCTGCAAGTGTGCTATTAAAGAGATCCCAGTCTGCTCTCTTTGTGTTGTATCTTAGCGTAGAGAGGTTGTTTTCATCTTTATTATACGCTTTGATAGCAAACAGTATGCCAAAGTGGTCGGAGCCAATATTGGGTATAACTTGCCAGTCTTCGATCTTGCCCACTAGGTCTGGGGTAGCAAAGGCTAGGTCTAGTACGCTTTCTCTACTCATGTTTGAGCGGAAGAAAGTGCCTTCTCCAGGTGTGTTTAGTAGGTCTAGATTTTGACGTTCAATCCAGTCTACAAACAAGCTAGCTCTAGAAGAGGTAGTAGCTAGCTGAGGGTCCCACCAGGGGTGATGTGTGTTGAAGTCGCCTAGTAGGATAGAGGATGGTAGAAGAGTGTTTGGAAGCAGTGCTCTTTCAATAGTATTTGCTAAGGAGCCCTGCTGGTCTTGCTCGTTGTAGAGGTTGTAGATGTGGAAGGTAGAGCTTCTTGTCTTAACTGCCACTGCTAGGTAGTCTGGATCGGCTACTAGGTTTTGCAGAGGGCTTATCTGGGCCTGTAGAGCGCGAGAGAAGTAGATAAGAACGCGGGGGCGTAGTGACGGATGAGGTAGAGTCGGTAGAAGCTGTGTAAACGCAGGGTGGTTTACTGAGCGCGTTTCTGAGAAATCTAAAGGTGTTTGGTGCGATGAGACAAGCCAAGGCTCTTGTACAATAACAAGATCAATGGCTAGTTCTATTGCCATTTGAAGAGCGCTCTCAGTAGCCTGAGCGCTCTTGTTTAGATTAATCTGGAGGATTCGTAGGTTGTCTAGCATTCTGTAGTGGTTGGCGTGTTTAATGTGGCAGTGTAGATCTCGCACTGCTTGCTGTCTGCTGTGTGTGCCTTTTTGCAGTTTGCGCACACAGGTAGTGTGTGTATGCAGGTTTTGCCTTTGGCGCCGCAGGTGTTGCATCTATGTTGAGCTGTGGCGTGCGGCTCTGCACATATTTTGCAGGTAGTGTTGTGTAGGCACCTAGTCTCTAGGTGACCAAAACGTTGACACTTCTGGCACTGTGTTGAGGCAGGCGTTGAGTACAGCTTCTCTACTCTCACGCTGATACCTAGTAGGTAGAGCTTGCCTCTGATAGCTCTTGTCGCTTCTTGTTCTGTTGCAAAAGCGATGCACACTGATCCTACGTGCTGAGTTTGTCTTCTCTCTCTACTAGTAAGCCAGTAGGGGTTGCCTACAATCTGAAAGCCTCTGTTGAAGGTAGAGATCTCTTTTTTTAGCACCTCTAGGCTCTCATTTGTAGAGAAGGAGGTTGGAATGTTGTGTAGCACTACTTTGTGCCAAGGCTGGATAGGTAGCGCCTCTGTAAAAGCGGTGATGTTCCTCCAGATATCTATGTTTTCAAGTAGATATTTGGCGCTGAAGGAGGGCGTAGTAGTAAGTACGATGTTCTTCTTTATGCTAGTAGTTACTGATACTACAACAGGGGAGCTTACTCCTTTGCTAGCAAAGGCCTGATTAAAAGCATTGCGCATAGTGAGAGAGTCAAAGGAGTTTGCAGTAGAGTATCTACTAGTTTGCTGGTCTTGAAGTAGAACTAGTTGGCGAGTGCTAAGCGAGTTCTTGGGTGCAGGGATGGGTGTCTTCTTCTTAGCAACTGTTTGCCAGTCTGTTTTTAGGTGACTGTTTGCAGCAGCCGCAGTAGCGTATGAGGGAGCCGTGGTAGTAGAGGCAGGAGTCGAGGCAGAAGTAGAGGCAGAAGTCGCGGCAGAAGTCGAGGCAGAGGTCGAGGCAGAAGTCAAGGCAGAAGTCGAGGCAGAAGTAGAAGCAGTGGGTGTAGGGCGGTTAGGCGGAGATCGAGTGGCGTTTTCTAACGCTGGCTTTTGGAGGAGCTTGACCTTTGTTCCAATTGCTCTAGACACAGATTCAAGGCTTGATACTTGAGAGGCTAAGATAGAGACACCTTGTTTGTTGACTCTGTTGTTCTCTGTGTAGTCTCTGAAGACTTCTAGCAGATCTAGCAGGTCTGTTTGGGTCTTGCGAGATGTAGCGAGGGCAGAGGCTTGGATTACCATGCTTCTGGCGATACTGAGAGCTTCTTCACAGGTGCTAGCTACTGGCGTCTGAGCTAGAGGTCTGCTGGCAGCTGAGAATTGGAAAGGAGCTGGTCTTTGGGCGTCAGGGGTAGCAGATCTACTGCTAACAGTTCGTTTGTTGGTAGTAGCAGTAGCTACATTGGCAGTAAAGGCGTATCTAGGTTGAGATGGGCGTCGCGTTGAATCTGGCGCTCCTAGAGGGTCTGGGGAGCTAGGGACGTTTAGGTCCATCTCTACTATAGACTCTGTGTCTACAGCGTCTAGTGTAGATACGCTAGAAGCTGGCGGGCTTCTAGCGCTCTCATGTGATCCAGGGTCCAGAATGTCCATAGGTCCAGGTGATAGGTTTCCTTCTCTTTTATTTGACAAAGAAATAGTTGAAATGACTAGAAGAAAGCTTGTTTTTGCACAGATAGAGGTACCTAGTCTCTATCAGCTTTTCAGAGCTGAAAAACAGGGAAAAAGGCGTCTTAGTTTTACTTGTTTTGCTCCCTCTCTCTTCTTACTAGCCTAATGTGAACGGTCTCTAGGAACTGGATTCCAGCTACCTAGTCAAGATGCTATTTACAATCAAGGTAAGGAGAAGAGGAGGAAGCTGGGTAGCTTTCTGGCGTTGCGAAAGCTGGCGCACGGTCCACGTGCTCGCGGGAAAGGCGGCTAGGCCACAGGGCCTAGTCATATGACCTTGGGCTCAGCCCGTTACATTACCCCCCTCCTTTCCTCTTCGCGCATGTCTTAACCCACTTCTTCCAGGCGTGGGTCTTGCGAACGTTGTCTACAGGCTCCCAGGTCGGTTCAGTGTAGTCCTGCCATTTTACATGTGCTTGTTTAAGTGCATTCCTCCCATGTTTTGTTGTTCTTTCGTCCAGTATTCGTTCAACTATCCATTCTTCTTCTCCATCTACAAGAATGGGGCCTGGCTGGGTGTTTCCAACCTTTTGAGATGGAAGAGGGTCGTTTGGCGCGTATCGTAGCAGGTCGACATGAAAGACAGGGTGGATCTTTCCGGGAACGTCGAGTTCATAGGAGTGCGAGTTGACTTGTCGTGTTACCTGGTACTTCCCGTGAAGCCAGTCTAGTTTCTTAGATGGCCTTGTCGTCTTTACGTTTCGTAGGTTGAGGAACACCCAATCTCCCTCTTTGTACTGGGGTGCTGCTGTTCTTGTCTTGTTAGCCTGGCGTTGCTGTTTCTCCTGCGCCATGGCTATTGCAGCTTGAGCCCATTCTGTTGCGTTCTGAAGTCTCCCAAGGAAACTCTCTGCCAAAGCCTCACCGTCCTTCGTTGCTCCATTCTGAACCATACGTTCTTCCACCAGCTGGATCGGCTCGTTGTGGTATCCGTGCATGAAGAAGAAGGGGCTCAGCCCGGTAGAGGAGGCTTCACGGTTGTTGATTGCTCCTATGATAATTGGAAGTAGTAACGACCAATTCTCCTGCGTGTAGGTGGCCCAAATGCGAATCATCTTCTCAATCTCTTGGTTCATTCGTTCGGTAGCACCATCGGTTTGCGGGTGATATCCAGTCGACAAGCGTTGTTGAATGTTTAGGAGCTTACAGAAATGCTTCCAAAGGTCGCTTGTGAATTGGGGGCCTCTGTCACTTGTAATTGCCGTCGGGATGCCGTGGGTAGGGTAATGGCGCTCAAAAAGTCGTTGTGCAACGGCCTCTGCTGAAAGGTCATGCATACTTTCCAGTTCGATTCCTTTCGTCAATCGATCAGTAATTACCATGCAGTTTGTAGCGTTGTCTCGTCCTGATGGTGGTAGATCGGTGATGAAGTCAATCGAAATCTCTCCCCAGATGCGTTCAGGGATTGGCAGCGGTTTAAGCAAGCCTTTTTTCGTTTCTCTCCATATCGTATTTCTTCCGCAGATTTCGCAATTCCGGACAAATTGACGCACGTCGCTTGCAGCGCCTGACCAGAAGAATTGTCTCGAAAGAATCGCGTAGGTGAGATCTCGTCCAGGGTGACCGGTGATGTGCGAATCGTGAATGTCTTGGATAATCTGTGTACGTAACGGTTCGCCACTTGGAATCCATACTCGACCTCTAAACCGCAACAAGCCTCTCTGGTCCAAAGTGCACTCGGCCATGCTCACTGACTTCTCCTTCTGTAGTTCAGTTGGGAGGTTGCGCTCTCTGTTTGCCACTAGAGTCGTAAGTTCCTGGTAGAGTTTGTCTTTCTGACGGTTCTCATGCCAGAGCCTTTGCATGCTTTCGTCCTCGAATAGTCGTACTTCTCTCGTGAAATCGATATCAGCCAACGTGTCGAGAGAACGGATCTGTGTACTCCGTAGGTGCTTGTTTTGAAAGAGTCGAATGAATCGGGATCGAAGTCGTTCATCGTCGTAGTCTGCAGGCAGGTCCTGTTCTCGTCGTGAAAGCGCGTCTGGCTTTCCCATAGTCTTTCCTGGTTTCCATTCGAGAGTAAAGTTGAACCGTGAGAGGAATTCCGACCAACGCACTTGTCTTTCCGATAGCTGTCTCTCTCGATAGAAGTACTTCAGGTTCTTATGATCAGTCAAGACAGTGAACTTGGCAGCCATGTGTAACTCTGGAGTCCAAGCCTCTAAGCAGCGAACGATAGCGAGGAGCTCCTTGTCGTGGATGGGGTAATTAGCTTCGGTTGCAGAGTGCTTCTTTGAGTAGTAGGCAACAGGTCGCCAATCGTTGTTTGCATCTTTCTGTAAGAGCAGGCCACCGGTTGCATGTCCTGATGAGTCGGCTTCTACCAGTGTTTCCTTGTCTGGGTCGAAGTGGGCCAGTATTGGTGCTGTGATGAGGAGTTCCTTGATCTTCTCAAATGCTTGATTACAAGCTTCGTCCCAGCGGAATACAACCTCTTTCTTTGTCAGATTGAGGAGCGGCTCGGCAACATCAGAAAACTCCGGGATGAAAACTCGGTAGAAATTGGCAAATCCAATGAATCCTCGAACAGCTTTTACTGACGACGGCGTAGCCCATTCGCGAATAGCAATGATCTTGTCAGGATCGACTCGTATCCCGTTCTGTGCTTCGATGATGTATCCAAGGTACTTCACTCTCTTTGTCTCGAACTCGCATTTGTCGATATCCACCTGAAGTCCCGCATCGGTGAGGCGCTGAAGTACCTTGCCAACCTTCTGCCTGTGATCCTGGAGCGATCCTGACGAATAGATCAAAACATCGTCAACATAAGCTGAAACGAAGTCGTCAAGGTAGTCTTGTAGTACACTGTTGATGTAACGTTGGAAGGCGGCAGGTGCTCCCGTCAGTCCAAAGGGAACTACGCGCCATTCAAACAACCCATATCTTGTCCGGAAGGCTGTCTTCCATTCTTCTCCTTTTGCCAGTCGAATCTTATGGAAGGCCGCGATAACATCGAGCTTCGTGAACCATTGCGCCTTAGCAACGTTTCTTAGTGTCTCGGTGAACAATGGTAGTGGGTAACGATCCTTCCTGGTTATATTATTCAAGGCCCGGTAATCTACGCAGAATCGAATCCCTCCTCCAGGCTTTTTGACCATTAACACCGGTGCAGCGGCAGGAGAGTTGCTGGCTCGGATGAAACCCTTATCCAGAAGCTCAGTAAGGGTTTTTCTGAGGACAAGTAGCTCTTCACGGCTCATACCGTAAAGAGGTCCCCAAGGAATGGTCTTCTCGTTTCCGTTCTGGTCTTTCTCAAGCTCGATCTGTAGATCTACTCCTTTACGATGAAGCGGCAGTTTACTGGCGAGATATTGGTCGAAAGCCGTCAGCCACTTATGGTACTGGGGTGGGAGCTTAGTTCTTGGGTCTGATCGTTGTCGTGGCTTCAAAGCTTTCTCAATGTCTGCTATCGAAACGGCGTACACTCCCGTGTCGAGATCGATACCGTTTTGTCGGTTCGTTTTTCGACTTCTTCTCACTTCAGCCATAAACGCAGCGGCCATAACCTGGGTAGCTTTGAGTTGCGGTGGATGGTAAGATGTCTTCTTGCGATTCCAGACGCGAACGTTTGATACGCCAATGTCTAGACAGCCTCTCCTCGCAGAGATAGTGACGTTAGCGTCTTCCAGCCACGGTTTCCCAAGGATTACGTCGTATGTAAGGCCAGGAACGACGTAGAAGAAAATGCGTGCTTGTTGATGTCCGTCAATATCAATTGCGGCATAAGTGACAGTGTCCAAGATCGTAGTCGACTCTGTGTTCTTCCCAGCAGCACCTTCCAATCGTCGTGGTGTTATACGTAGGGATGGCAGTCTCAGAGATCGAAAGAGTTGTTCGCTTATAGCGGAGTAGCAAAGGCAGCCTGAGTCAACAAGTCCAGTAGCAAAGTCTGTCCCATTGATTCTGATGTCTACAATGAAGGGATCACCGTCCATCTTAGCTTCTCCCAACTCTTTCCATTCTCTCTGAGCTGCCGCGTCGTCCCATTGATCTGGATCAACTTCTTCGGTGTCTTCAACGGCAGCGTTTGATACCAAAGTGCTTGAAGCAGCTCTGATCGTGGAATGTGATGGTCGGATAGCAACTGCTAGCGGGCAGGTAGCCATCCGGCATCCGCTACGACCACACCTAAGGCAGCGCTTGTCGCGGCGTCGGGCATCAATCTCCTCCTGGTCCACCCACTTGGCTCGCTTTCCAATCAACAGCTGGTCCTCCGGACGCATGGAATGATAACCGTTTGTGTTTGTTCTGTTACCAATGCGAGTAGCGTTGACTTGGGTCTGGGCTGCAGGTGTTGGTTCCCATTCCATCATATCCTCACGGGAAGCTGACATGGTCGCTCTGTCGCTCGACGTCACCGGTAGCGCAGGGAACAGGTTGTCTTCGGTCGTACGATTACTGTGACGGCTGGCCTTCTTTGTCCACTGACCAAACAGTTCCATATCATTGCTGAGATCTACACACTTCTGAGCGAATCCTGCGTATGTGCTTGTCTCGGTTCCTGAAGTGCCGACAAGCCTGTCCTTCATCTTACTGCTCAGTGCATTGCGCAAGTAAGAGATTTTGGCATTTTCGGGCCAGCTCTCTGCGTCAGCGTTTGCCATTTCTTTCTCAAACCGCGGGTAGAAGGAAATAAACGTCTCTTCGTCCTTCTGGCGTATCGAGTAAAGGTTCTGGATCGCCTTCTCCTTCCGATTTCGTTCGCCGTAGAGGAGCTCCAGACGGTCGAGTAGCCCGCAAGGGTTTGGAAATTCTTGTTTGACTTGCATCTCGCAGTATGTAGTCACATTCGTTTTCGCTGCTCCTTCGAGGCGCATGTAGACGTAGCGCAATTGAGCTTTGAGGCTTCCGATTGCTTGCGCATCTTCCTCAATCTTGCCCTCCATCTCCAACCTCCATCCTCGCCATTGTGATTTGTTGCCACCGAACGTAGGAGGGTGGGGCAAGCTATGGCGTGGCTTTGTGGTCATGGGGACGGACGAGTTCATGGGTTCTGGCCTCGGCGTTGGGACGGTAGCGGCGTCTGTCTCGTGCTCGGATACTTGAGATGTCCCTTGCGGTAAGGTTTCCAGCCTCTCCATTCTGCTGTTCATGTCTTCGAGCTTCTGTAGCAAGAGCTGTAGCAACAGGTTGGAGTCGTTGGTCAACATGGCGGTGTCTTCGGTTGGGTCTGTCATGGCGCTGATTAATTTTTTCTTCGGTAGCTTGTGGCAGGCCACGGTTCTGTAGGTTCTTCTTGACCTTGATTGTATGTGAACGGTCTCTAGGAACTGGATTCCAGCTACCTAGTCAAGATGCTATTTACAATCAAGGTAAGGAGAAGAGGAGGAAGCTGGGTAGCTTTCTGGCGTTGCGAAAGCTGGCGCACGGTCCACGTGCTCGCGGGAAAGGCGGCTAGGCCACAGGGCCTAGTCATATGACCTTGGGCTCAGCCCGTTACACCTAACTAGTAGACCTCTAGGAATTGATTAGGAGTAAAATAGCAGAAAACTAAGCAAAAGGCTGCAGTATGGTGTGTTGTGTCCAATTTGCGGTGGTTTGTGGTGGATCGTGCTTTTGCTGATAAGATAAGAGCGGTCTGTGCGCAGAACGTGAAAACTCAGAAGAGCGTGGTCCAATTTGCGGTGGTTTGTGGTGGATCGTGCTTTTGCTGATAAGATAAGAGCGGTCTGTGCGCAGAACGTGAAAACTCAGAAGAGCGTGAACTGTAGGTTTGCACCTGGCTGCGCTCCTCTACCACGAGCCTAGAGGCTGTGAGAGTGATAAGAGAGCTTCTCTGTGTTGTACTGCGATGGATTGTAATGATTTTGGGATGCTGGAGGCGCTGGTTTCGATTTTGCTGACCCGGCAATTGTCGTGAGAATTGAGCAGCTGTGAATTGGAACGGGGCTGGTCGTAGAGCGTCAGGGATAGCAGATCTACTGCTAGCAGTTCTTTTGTGGGAGGTAGCCGTAGCTGCATTGGCAGTAAAGGCGTAGCTGGATTGTGTAGGGCAGTGTGTTGAAGGGTCTAGCTCTCCTAGAGGGTCGGGAGAGCTAGGGACATTTAGGTCCATCTCTACTATAGACTCTGTGTCTACAGGGTCCAGAGTAGAGTGTCTAGAAGCTGGCGAGATTCTAGAGCTCTGGTATAATCCAGGGTCCGGGATGTCCATAGGTCTAGGTAGTGGTCCTGAGAAGAGCGTGGTCCAATTTGCGGTGGTTTGTGGTGGATCGTGCTTTTGCTGATAAGATAAGAGCGGTCTGTGCGCAGAACGTGAAAACTCAGAAGAGCGTGAACTGTAGGTTTGCACCTGGCTGCGCTCCTCTACCACGAGCTTAGAGGCTGTGAAAGTGATAAGAGAGCTTCTCTGTGTTGTACTGCGATGGATTCTAATGGTTTTGGGATGCTGGAGGCGCTGGTTTCGATTTTGCTGACCCGGCAATTGTCGTGTTGGTGTGATTTGATTAACGTCCTATGTGAGTCGAAGACTATGGAAGACGAGAGCAGTAGAGCTACTCTAGTAATACAAGGAGTGTTTTAGCTAGGGGGGGTTCTATCAGAATACAAGAGATGGTAAGGGCTTTTTTGCCCTAAGCAAGGTTGTTAAGAAACAAAGTTGCTGTATGAGAAAGGAGATAGTTACAAAAGGGGAATAGAGGGGTCTGTTACTTTGCTGTCACACAGACAAGGGCTGTGGTAGATAGCATATGTTGAATATAACAAGGAGCTCTCTTACTATCATTGTAGCGTTTCGTACCCGTATCCCTCCTCTTGCCTATCAAGGCTTTGGCAGTTGGAATAGCACAAAGTGTGCAGTTGGTTGAAGGGAGCTGGTGCTCTGTCGAATTGCGGTTGTTGATACACATATAGCTTGATAAAAGCTATTGCTTGGGTTGCTGGAGGTGTATAGGGCTAGCTTAATTAAAGGCTATTACTCCGGTTGCTAGTGAAGAGAGCCGTTGCTCTGTCGATTTGAGTTGGTTTGTAGATATAGGGGGTCGGTATAGCTAGGTCGGTAGAGGGTGGTTCGGTATAAGGCAGCTAGGTATATAGATCTATTGCTTCGCTAAGGCAGTAGATCTATATATCTAAGTAAAGAGCCGTTGCTCTGTCGTTCCGAGTCGCTTGGTATGGTAGGTATAGGGGGTCGGTATAGCTAGGTTGGTAGGGAGGGTTCGGTATAAGGCGGTTAAGTATATAGATCTATTGATTGATTGATTGATTGATTGATTGATTAGTTTAACGTCCTATGTGAGTCGAAGACTATGGAAGACGAGAGCAGCTAAGCTGCTCTGGTAATACAAAGGGTGTTTTTGCAGGGAGTGTTTCTATCAAAATACAAGAGATGGTGAGGGCTTTAGCCCTAAGCAGGGTTGTTAGGAAACAAAGTTGCTGCGCAGTAAAGAGATATAAAGGAAAGTTATTCCTCTACGTGCTGGTTGAGATGCCACTTGCGAGTGCCTATCTTTGTGCTTGTTATAAAGGCTAGAGTAGCCTTTATTCCTTGTGTTGTGTGTAGGAGAAGAGGCAGAGTCAGCCTTGATTCTCTCACGTACTTTTGGAGGATTTTGCGGTCTTGTTTGTACCACTTGCAGCTTAGTAGTAGATGCTCTACTGTTTGCTTAGCTCCGCAGCTGCAATAGGGGTGGTCTGCTTTGCCTATCTGGAATAGGTATGCTTTGTTGTATCCGTGGCCAAGTTTGAGCTGATAGTAGGCGCTAGCAATCTCTCTTCTTGTTCCTGGTGGGACTCTGACTTTCTTCTGAATTGACAAGCTGTACCTAGCTGAGTAGGTATTTGGATTGCGTAGTGTTGCCTGTGAGGAGTAGTTTTCGAGTTCTTTTGTCCATTCCTGCGTTGCTAGCTTCTTGATCCTGGTACTAGTCATGGCGAGGCTAGTAGAGTTCGTGGCTGGCCTCTTTTTGGCAGCTAGTTTAGCTAGACAGTCTGCTCTTTCGTTGCCTGCTATGTCTTGGTGTCCAGGGACCCAGTAAATGCTGATAGTAGCTCCTTTGCTGATGACCTGTTTGGCTGCTTTTACGCAGCGTATCTGCCACGCTTGTCCAGGTAGGTTAGAGGGCGTCTTCAGTCTATGGATAGCAGCCTGGTTGTCCGCATAGATCTGAATCTCCTGGTAGGGGGCAGCTACAGTCGCAGCGTGTTCAAAGCCTCTAGTGATGCCTTCTAGCTCGCCATTGTATACAATTTGGCCTTTGCCGATGTTGTGCGTCTCGTAGTGTGTTTCTAGAGCTTGTTGAGCGTAGTCGAACGCTGCTAGGCCAATGCCAATTCCTGTCCCTTTTTGGATTGACGATGCGTCTGTGTAGATAGCGAGCATGTTGTCTCCTAGTCTTGATAGCATGTAAGCCTTGTGAGCCTCTGCTTCTTCGTCCTTGGATAGTGTAGAGAGTGTAGCTGTATAGGGCATATTTTTGGTCCATGGCTGGTAGTGGTTTGCGAGTAGCTTCTCTTCAGGGCTTGATACAGCAGTCTGAATAGATTGAACAATTTGAGTGAGTTGCGTAGGCGGGCCTTTCTTGAGTTGGCGTCCAAGGTCTTCTACATCTGTGTCTGCGTCTGATTCTGGTTGTAGGGCTTCGTTTAGAGCTTGGATAGCGATGCGAACTAGGTGACTAGCTGGTAGCTTCCTTGCTCTGAAGGCGTATTTTCTGATAGCAGTGTTAAGCCTGATCGCTGGCGGAGGTAGCGCAGCTTCTACCTCTGATGGAATCGTTGGTGAGGTGCGAAAGGTGCCTAGTATCTTTCTAAGAGCCATGTTTTGGAGTTGATTGATTGATTGATTGATTAGTTTAACGTCCTATGTGAGTCGAAGACTATGGAAGACGAGAGCAGCTAAGCTGCTCTGGTAATACAAAGGGTGTTTTTGCAGGGAGTGTTTCTATCAAAATACAAGAGATGGTGAGGGCTTTAGCCCTATGTTTTGGAGTCCTTGTAGCTGCTTCTTGATGGCAGTTTGTTTTCTCCAGAAGACCTCACATCCGTAGTCTGCTACACTTGTTACACAAGCTAGATAGAGTTGCCGCATAGCGTAGGGAGAGAGTCCTCTCTCGCTGTTTGCTAGTCTGCACATCCTGTAGAAGGCTGACCTGGCCTGGCTAATCCTTATAGCAGCATGCTCCTTGAATGCGAGTGCGTTGTCAAAGTAGATGCCTAGCCATCTGACTGTCTTTTTTGGTGTGACCGTAGATTGATCTGGGAGCGTGAGTGATGCTGCGGAAGCCTTATCACTTGTAGTAAAGTGTATAAGCTCTGTTTTTGCAGCGTCAAACTGTATAGCACAGCTGGCTCCTTTGGTAAAGAGACTAGCTATGTCGCGTTCTAGCAGGCGTATGTTTTTCTGTAGGCTTGTTGAAGAAGCAGAGATGGAGAGGTCGTCCATATACGAAAGTGAGTAGTTGACGGTTGATGAAAACAGAGGTCTGATATATATCAGAAACAGAATTGGTGATACTGGGCTGCCTTGTGGGATGCCTGCTGATATGTTGCTAAAGTCTTCTGTTTCTCCATTAAACGATAGCCGAAGCTGGCGATTTGTGAGAAAAGACTGGATCCACGCTATTAGGCTGCAGGGTAGCTTTAGTTGTTGCAGGATAGCAAGTAGCTGATTCCGGGCTACGTGGTCAAAGGCTCCTTTAATGTCTAAGAAGACTGTAGAGGTAGTATGTCCCTGTTTTCTGTTTTGCTGCACTTGGTTGAGTAGGAGCAGAGACGCGTCAATCGCAGACTTCTGGATTCTACGCCAATTTGCGAAGGATGTAGGAGGTGCGAAACCTCTGCTAGCGCGCCTAGACGTTTAGCTACTAGACGCTCTGCTACTTTTCCTAGGCAGTTGAGTAGGGCAATTACTCTGTATGCTTTAGGCGCTGAGTAGTCGGGCTTTTTAGGCTTCTTTAGAATGATGCCAGTAGCTTGCTTCCATCTAGTTGGGTGGTAGCCGTGGTTGAAGAGAGCAGAGAATACCTGAAAGATAGTTTCTGGCTGTGTTTTGTAGGCGGCCGTGATTATCTCCTGGTTGATAGCGTCTGGTCCTGGACTGCTACTCTTAACTTGAGGTGAGCAGGCTGCTTGAACTTCTGCTCTAGTGAGTGCTGGCCAATCCCAATTGCCCTGTTGGTAGGTGTTCCACTGGATCGCGCTAGATGCTGGTGGAGGTGGAAAGAGCGTAGTTCTAAAGGCAGAGCATTTGCCTTGAAACGACTCTTCGAGCCTGTTTGCTGACTGGATTGCAGGGATGCTTTGACTAGCAGTCGGCTTAGTATATGCCATTGCCTTGTAGATAGACTTCGCATCCTCCTTCTCCAGAAACTGGTTCCAATGGTCCTGTTTTGCTGCTTTGATAGCTTGCAGATACGCGTTTCTAGCTACCAGATAGTCTTTCTTCCATAGAAAAGCTTCTACAATAGAGGAGGCAGCTACCTTGCGTTGGAACAAGCGTTGTCTGTTTAGCATCGTAGTTCGTAGAGAGTGCAAGTCTTGGTTCCACCATGGCTTGCTCTTTGGTCTTGTTGCTAGTCGTGGAATAGCAGCTGTTGCTGCCTCTATGATAGCAGCAGTAATCTCATTTCCAAGCTGCTCTAGTTGTTGTTGTAGAGCAGGGTTCTGCTCCTGTATAAGCAACCTTGAAGATTCTGTAGAGACAGTAGGGAGACTATGAAGATTGCTGAGAGTGGAGCTGCGAGCAATAGCTGTAGCAAGCCTGCCATTAAAGAGGTCCCAGTTCGCTTTCTTTGTGTTATATCTCAGTGTAGAGAGATTGTTGTTGTGTCTAGCAGGAGCCTTGATGGCAAACAGAATGCCAAAGTGGTCAGAGCCAATACTGGTTGTTACTTGCCAGTCTTCTATCTTGCTTGCAAGGTCTGGAGTAGCAAAAGCTAGGTCTAGGACGCTTTCTCTGCTCATATTTGAGCGAAAAAAGGTGCCTTCTCCAGGTGTGTTTAGCAGCTCTAGATTCTGTTGTTCAATCCAGTCTACGAGCACGCTAGCTTTAGAAGAGATAGTAGCTGACTGAGGGTCCCACCAAGGGTGGTGTGTGTTGAAGTCGCCTAGGAGAATGGAAGACGGTAAGAGAGTGTTTGTCAGTAGTGCTCTTTCGATAGTATTTGCCGAGGAGCCTTGTTGGTCTTGCTCGTTGTAGAGGTTGTAGATGTGGAAGGTGGAGTTTCTTGTCTTCACCGCAACTGCTAGATAGTCTGGATCGGCTACTAGATTTTGCAGAGGGCTCACCTGAGCCTGAAGAGAGCGAGAGATGTAAATAAGGACGCGAGGGCGTAGTGATGAATGAGGGAGAGTAGGTAGAAGCTGCGTAAACGAGGGGTGGTTTACTGAGCGCGTTTCTGAGAAATCTAAAGGCGTCTGGTGCGGTAGAACAAGCCAAGGCTCTTGTACAATAACAAGATCAATAGCTAGCTCTACTGCTATCTGAAGAGCGCTTTCAGTGGCCTGGGCGCTCTTGTTTAGATTAATCTGAAGAACTCTTATGTCGTCTAACATTCTGTTGTTGTTGGCGCGTTCAAGGTAGCCGTGTACATCTCACACTGCTTGCTGTCTGCTGTGTGTGCCTTTTTGCAGTTTGCGCAGACAGGTAATGTGTGTACACAGGTCTTGCCTTTAGCGCCGCAGGTGTTGCATCTGTGCAGAGCTGTAGCGTGAGGCTCTGCGCAGATTTTGCAGGCAGTGCTGTGTAGGCACCTCGTCTCTAGGTGACCGAAGCGTTGACACTTCTGGCATTGTGTTGAGGCAGGCGTAGAGTACAGCTTCTCTACTCTAACACTAATGCCTAGTAAGTAGAGTCTGCCTCGAATAGCTCTTACAGCCTCCTGTTCTGTTGCAAAGGCAATGCACACTGAGCCTGTGTGCTGAGTTTGTCTTCTCTCTCTGCTAGTAAGCCAGTAGGGGTTGCCTACAGTCTGGAACCCTCTATTGAATGTAGAGATCTCTGTTTTTAGCACCTCTAGGCTTTCATTGGTAGAGAAAGAGGTTGGTATATTGTGGAGCACTACTTTGTGCCAAGGCTGGATAGGTAGCGCCTCTTTGAAAGCAGTAATGTTCTTCCAGATCTGTATGTTCTCAAGTAGGTACTTGGCGCTGAAGGAGGGTGTAGTCGTCAGAACAATGTTCTTCTTTACGCTAGTAGTTACTGATGCTACAACAGGGGAGCTTACTCCTTTGCTAGCAAAGGCCTCGTTGAAGGCATTACGCATAGCAAGAGAGCTAAAGGAGTTTGTAGTAGAGTTTGTACTAGTTTGTTGGTCCTGGAGCAAGACAAGTTGGCGAGTGCTAAGCGAGTTCTTAGGTGTCGGGATAGATGTCTTCTTTGCAACTGTTTGCCAGTCTGTTTTTGGTTGACCCTTTGCTGCAACAGTAGCGTAGGAAGAGGCCGTAGTGGTAGAGGCAGAAGTGGAGGCAGAAGTGGAGGCAGAAGTGGAGGCAGAAGTGGACCCAGAAGTAGAGGCAGGAGTGGAGGCAGCAGGGGTAGAGCGCTGAGGCAGGGCTTGAGGAACGGAAGCCAAAGCTGGCTTCTGTAGGAGCTTGGTTTTCGATCCAATTGCTCTAGATACTGATTCCAGATTTGATACTTGCGAGGCTAAGACAGAGACGCTGTGTTTGTTGACTCTGTTATTCTCTGTGTAGTCTCTAAAGACTTCGAGCAGATCCAGAAGATCTGTCTGGGTCTTACGAGATGTGGCGAGAGCAGATGCTTGGATTACCATGCTTCTAGCAATGCTGAGAGCTTCTTCACAGGTGCTGGCTACTGGTGCCTGGGCTAAGGGTCGGCTAGCAGCTGTGAATTGGAACGGGGCTGGTCGTAGGGCGTCAGGGATAGCAGATCTACTGCTAGCAGTTCTTTTGTGGGAGGTAGCAGTAGCTGCATTGGCAGTAAAGGCGTAGCTGGATTGTGTAGGGCAGTGTGTTGAAGGGTCTAGCTCTCCTAGAGGGTCGGGAGAGCTAGGGACATTTAGGTCCATCTCTACTATAGACTCTGTGTCTACAGGGTCCAGAGTAGAGTGTCTAGAAGCTGGCGAGATTCTAGAGCTCTGGTATAATCCAGGGTCCGGGATGTCCATAGGTCTAGGTAGTGGTCCTGAGAAGAGCGTGGTCCAATTTGCGGTGGTTTGTGGTGGATCGTGCTTTTGCTGATAAGATAAGAGCGGTCTGTGCGCAGAACGTGAAAACTCAGAAGAGCGTGAACTGTAGGTTTGCACCTGGCTGCGCTCCTCTACCACGAGCTTAGAGGCTGTGAAAGTGATAAGAGAGCTTCTCTGTGTTGTACTGCGATGGATTCTAATGGTTTTGGGATGCTGGAGGCGCTGGTTTCGATTTTGCTGACCCGGCAATTGTCGTGTTGGTGATATAGATCTATTGCTTCACTAAGGCAGTAGATCTATATACCTAAGTAAAGAGCCGTTGCTCTGTCGTTTCTTGTAGTCTGCACATCCTATAGAAGGCTGACCTGGCCTGGCTAATCCTTATAGCAGCATGCTCCTTGAATGCGAGTGCGTTGTCAAAGTAGATGCCTAGCCATCTGACTGTCTTTTTTGGTGTGACCGTAGATTAATCTGGGAGCGTGAGTGATGCTGCGGAAGCCTTATCACTTGTAGTAAAGTGTATAAGCTCTGTTTTTGCAGCGTCAAACTGTATAGCACAGCTGGCTCCTTTGGTAAAGAGACTAGCTATGTCGCGTTCTAGCAGGCGTATGTTTTTCTGTAGGCTTGTTGAAGAAGCAGAGATGGAGAGGTCGTCCATATACGAAAGTGAGTAGTTGACGGTTGATGAAAACAGAGGTCTGATATATATCAGAAACAGAATTGGTGATACTGGGCTGCCTTGTGGGATGCCTGCTGATAAACACCCTTTGTATTACCAGAGCAGCTTAGCTGCTCTCGTCTTCCATAGTCTTCGACTCACATAGGACGTTAAACTAATCAATCAATCAATCAAGCAGAGGAAATCTGGGCACCACGCGACATTGTCTAAGCGTAGGATTTGTTTGCCTTCAGGTCCTTCTGCCGTTACTTTGACGGTTCCGTATCCCTTTATCCAGACTTTCGAATTGCCAGTCCAGATATAGTCTCCCATCGCTGGCGGGCGTACGTTGTCTAGCCTCGAGAGGTTGTTGCAGATGTGCGTAGTCGAGCCGGAATCCAGGATGAATACATCCTTTAATGGATATCCTTGTTGGCTTGCGCTAAATGCCGCTTCCATCGTGCCCTCCTCGAGTCTCGCGACCTCGCGTCCACCTAGTCAGTCGATGACTGCGTCTGGTGTTTGCGATGTTTTAATGTGGGGCGTAATTGATCGCGAAGCGGTTGCCATTCGAGGCCGCTTAGTTGCAGGGGACATTTCCTGTATTGATTGATTGATTAGATTAACGTCCTATGTGAGTCGAAGACTATGGAAGACGAGAGCAGTAGAGCTACTCTAGTAATACAAGGAGTGTTTTAGCTAGGGGGGGTTCTATCAGAATACAAGAGATGGTAAGGGCTTTTTTGCCCTAAGCAAGGTTGTTAAGAAACAAAGTTGCTGTATGAGAAAGGAGATAGTTACAAAAGGGGAATAGAGGGGTCTGTTACTTTGCTGTCACACAGACAAGGGCTGTGGTAGATAGCATATGTTGAATATAACAAGGAGCTCTCTTACTATCATTGTAGCGTTTCGTACCCGTATCCCTCCTCTTGCCTATCAAGGCTTTGGCAGTTGGAATAGCACAAAGTGTGCAGTTGGTTGAAGGGAGCTGGTGCTCTGTCGAATTGCGGTTGTTGATACACATATAGCTTGATTTTTTTTTTTATTTATTTATTTATTAGTTTAACGTCCTATGTGAGTCGAAGACTATGGAAGACGAGAGCAGCTAAGCTGCTCTGGTAATACAAAGGGTGTTTTTGCAGGGAGTGTTTCTATCAAAATACAAGAGATGGTGAGGGCTTTAGCCCTAAGCAAGGTTGTTAGGAAACAAAGTTGCTGCGCAGTAAAGAGATATAAAGGAAAGTTATTCCTCTACGTCCTGGTTGAGATGCCACTTGCGAGTGCCTATCTTTGTGCTTGTTATAAAGGCTAGAGTAGCCTTTATTCCTTGTGTTGTGTGTAGGAGAAGAGGCAGAGTCAGCCTTGATTCTCTCACGTATTTTTGGAGGATTTTGCGTTCTTGTTTGTACCACTTGCAGCTTAGTAGTAGATGCTCCACTGTTTGCTTAGCTCCGCAGCTGCAATAGGGGTGGTCTGCTTTGCCTATCTGGAATAGGTATGCTTTGTTGTATCCGTGGCCAAGTTTGAGCTGATAGTAGGCGCTAGCAATCTCTCTTCTTGTTCCTGGTGGGACTCTGACTCTCTTCTGAATTGACAAGCTGTACCTAGCTGAGTAGGTATTTGGATTGCGTAGTGTTGCCTGTGAGGAGTAGTTTTTGAGTTCTTTTGTCCATTCCTGCGTTGCTAGCTTCTTGATCCTGGTACTAGTCATGGCGAGGCTAGTAGAGTTCGTGGCTGGCCTCTTTTTGGCAGCTAGTTTGGCTAGACAGTCTGCTCTTTCGTTGCCTGCTATGTCTTGATGTCCAGGGACCCAGTAAATGCTGATAGTAGCTCCTTTGCTGATGACCTGTTTGGCTGCTTTTACGCAGCGTATCTGCCACGCTTGTCCAGGTAGGTTAGAGGGCGTCTTCAGTCTATGGATAGCAGCCTGGTTGTCCGCATAGATCTGAATCTCCTGGTAGGGGGCAGCTACAGTCGCAGCGTGTTCAAAGCCTCTAGTGATGCCTTCTAGCTCCCCATTGTATACAATTTGGCCTTTGCCGATGTTGTGCGTCTCGTAGTGTGTTTCTAGAGCTTGTTGAGCGTAGTCGAACGCTGCTAGGCCATCATATAGCTTGATAAAAGCTATTGCTTGGGTTGCTGGAGGTGTATAGGGCTAGCTTAATTAAAGGCTATTACTCCGGTTGCTAGTGAAGAGAGCCGTTGCTCTGTCGATTTGAGTTGGTTTGTAGATATAGGGGGTCGGTATAGCTAGGTCGGTAGAGGGTGGTTCGGTATAAGGCAGCTAGGTATATAGATCTATTGCTTCGCTAAGGCAGTAGATCTATATATCTAAGTAAAGAGCCGTTGCTCTGTCGTTCCGAGTCGCTTGGTATGGTAGGTATAGGGGGTCGGTATAGCTAGGTTGGTAGGGAGGGTTCGGTATAAGGCGGTTAAGTATATAGATCTATTGCTTCACTAAGGCAGTAGATCTATATACCTAAGTAAAGAGCCGTTGCTCTGTCGTTTCGTTTCGGTTGGGTTACCTTCGATCGAATCTAAAAATCAGTTGGCGCACAGGCCATGTGCAGAGATTTTATCTCAACTGAGATCAGGTCACAACTCTGCTCAACTGCAGTGGCCAGCGCGCCTGCTACAACGCCTGCACTACAAAGCAGGCGTTGGAAACTGATATTAGGAAGGCATTTCGGATGGGTTTGGGTGAAAAATCGATGAAAATCGACCTTTCGCCAACTAACAAAAGTTGGTGTTCGATGGACATTTCCTGTATCCTTCTTTGTAAGCCAACGTCATGTTCAAGTTTATACTGTACTAGTCTCGTGATGCCTCGATTTGGCTTGAACCACTCAGGTGCCTTGGCTGTGTTCACATAGTAGCAGTCATATATATCGTGACGCTATTCACAGGCAGGACATATGTCTTCAGCTCTCGCTGTATTCCTCTCCGGGAACTGCTTGGTTCTGGTACTTTGACCATCCATCTTTCGCTTCTTCTGCCTAGGGTTTCCCCGGCCTTGGTTGTTGTTGTTGGATGGCGCTCTTATTTCCACACTTGAGGCGTCCCTCTGTGTGTTCGAGTCGGATTCACCGCTCGCCGCGTATGATGCTTCTCCTACCGCGAAGGCGCTCTTTGGCTTCCCTCTTGATGGATATTGGAGGCTCATATAGTCACGGAAGAGTTTCATCATCCTTTTCCTGTTCATGGCTTTCTTGTCGTATCCTGGCCCTTGGAACGATACAGTCCAGGTTGATGCCATTTTCGATACGGAGCCCAGGAAGTCATCGATAACAGCTTGTGTTTGCATAACCTCGGCCACCTCAAGGGTCTCGGCTCGAGTTGCTGCCTGGTCATACTCACTCAGCCATGTCTCCCAGTTTGCAGTTGTTCGCATTGGCCTGAGTGCGGCGTGGTATCTTTCTCGTACTCGCGCCCTTTCTTCGTCTATGTCCACTCCAACTGTGTCTTGGAGGGCAGTTACCCATTCGCGCAGTGTTCCATTTTCTGCGCAGCAACTGAGTTGTAGATGCGGTGTTATAGGACCCCAGCCCGGTTGGATATGAGACTCGTGTGACATGTGACTTCCTTGCTTTCGGCTCACCCTCGGCTCGGGGCATAGGCAGATTGTGCTCAGGTCCGCTCATGACCGCTCAGGGATGCTTAGGTCGGCTCATGAACGGCTCAGGGTTGCTTAGTATACGCTCAGTGTCGCTCAGGACAACATCATGGCTAATCAGGGGAAGCTCAGGGCTGCTCCGACCGGTTGCCCGATCCTGGTTTTTTTTTTTTCTTTTTTTTTTTTTTTTTTTTTTTTTTTTTTATTAGTTTAACGTCCTATGTGAGTCGAAGACTATGGAAGACGAGAGCAGCTAAGCTGCTCTGGTAATACAAAGGGTGTTTTTGCAGGGAGTGTTTCTATCAAAATACAAGAGATGGTGAGGGCTTTAGCCCTAAGCAAGGTTGTTAGGAAACAAAGTTGCTGCGCAGTAAAGAGATATAAAGGAAAGTTATTCCTCTACGTGCTGGTTGAGATGCCACTTGCGAGTGCCTATCTTTGTGCTTGTTATAAAGGCTAGAGTAGCCTTTATTCCTTGTGTTGTGTGTAGGAGAAGAGGCAGAGTCAGCCTTGATTCTCTCACGTATTTTTGGAGGATTTTGCGTTCTTGTTTGTACCACTTGCAGCTTAGTAGTAGATGCTCCACTGTTTGCTTAGCTCCGCAGCTGCAATAGGGGTGGTCTGCTTTGCCTATCTGGAATAGGTATGCTTTGTTGTATCCGTGGCCAAGTTTGAGCTGATAGTAGGCGCTAGCAATCTCTCTTCTTGTTCCTGGTGGGACTCTGACTCTCTTCTGAATTGACAAGCTGTACCTAGCTGAGTAGGTATTTGGATTGCGTAGTGTTGCCTGTGAGGAGTAGTTTTTGAGTTCTTTTGTCCATTCCTGCGTTGCTAGCTTCTTGATCCTGGTACTAGTCATGGCGAGGCTAGTAGAGTTCGTGGCTGGCCTCTTTTTGGCAGCTAGTTTGGCTAGACAGTCTGCTCTTTCGTTGCCTGCTATGTCTTGATGTCCAGGGACCCAGTAAATGCTGATAGTAGCTCCTTTGCTGATGACCTGTTTGGCTGCTTTTACGCAGCGTATCTGCCACGCTTGTCCAGGTAGGTTAGAGGGCGTCTTCAGTCTATGGATAGCAGCCTGGTTGTCCGCATAGATCTGAATCTCCTGGTAGGGGGCAGCTACAGTCGCAGCGTGTTCAAAGCCTCTAGTGATGCCTTCTAGCTCCCCATTGTATACAATTTGGCCTTTGCCGATGTTGTGCGTCTCGTAGTGTGTTTCTAGAGCTTGTTGAGCGTAGTCGACGCTGCTAGGCCAATGCCAATTCCTGTCCCTTTTTGGATTGACGATGCGTCTGTGTAGATAGCGAGCATGTTGTCTCCTAGTCTTGATAGCATGTAAGCCTTGTGAGCCTCTGCTTCTTCGTCCTTGGTAGTGTAGAGAGTGTAGCTGTATAGGGCATATTTTGGTCCATGGCTGGTAGTGGTTTGCGAGTAGCTTCTCTTCAGGGCTTGATACAGCAGTCTGAATAGATTGAATAATTTGAGTGAGTTGCGTAGGCGGGCCTTTCTTGAGTTGGCGTCCAAGGTCTTCTACATCTGTGTCTGCGTCTGATTCTGGTTGTAGGGCTTCGTTTAGAGCTTGGATAGCGATGCGAACTAGGTGACTAGCTGGTAGCTTCCTTGCTCTGAAGGCGTATTTTCTGATAGCAGTGTTAAGCCTGATCGCTGGCGGAGGTAGCGCAGCCTCTACCTCTGATGGAATCGTTGGTGAGGTGCGAAAGGTGCCTAGTATCTTTCTAAGAGCCATGTTTTGGAGTCCTTGTAGCTGCTTCTTGATGGCAGTTTGTTTTCTCCAGAAGACCTCACATCCGTAGTCGGCTACACTTGTTACACAAGCTAGATAGAGTTGCCGCATAGCGTAGGGAGAGAGTCCTCTCTCGCTGTTTGCTAGTCTGCACATCCTGTAGAAGGCTGACCTGGCCTGGCTAATCCTTATAGCAGCATGCTCCTTGAATGCGAGTGCGTTGTCAAAGTAGATGCCTAGCCATCTGACTGTCTTTTTTGGTGTGACCGTAGATTGATCTGGGAGCGTGAGTGATGCTGCGGAAGCCTTATCACTTGTAGTAAAGTGTATAAGCTCTGTTTTTGCAGCGTCAAACTGTATAGCACAGCTGGCTCCTTTGGTAAAGAGACTAGCTATGTCGCGTTCTAGCAGGCGTATGTTTTTCTGTAGGCTTGTTGAAGAAGCAGAGATGGAGAGGTCGTCCATATACGAAAGTGAGTAGTTGACGGTTGATGAAAACAGAGGTCTGATATATATCAGAAACAGAATTGGTGATACTGGGCTGCCTTGTGGGATGCCTGCTGATATGTTGCTAAAGTCTTCTGTTTCTCCATTAAACGATAGCCGAAGCTGGCGATTTGTGAGAAAAGACTGGATCCACGCTATTAGGCTGCAGGGTAGCTTTAGTTGTTGCAGGATAGCAAGTAGCTGATTCCGGGCTACGTGGTCAAAGGCTCCTTTAATGTCTAAGAAGACTGTAGAGGTAGTATGTCCCTGTTTTCTGTTTTGCTGCACTTGGTTGAGTAGGAGCAGAGACGCGTCAATCGCAGACTTCTGGATTCTACCGCCAATTTGCGAAGGATGTAGGAGGTGCGAAACCTCTGCTAGCGCGCCTAGACGTTTAGCTACTAGACGCTCTGCTACTTTTCCTAGGCAGTTGAGTAGGGCAATTACTCTGTATGCTTTAGGCGCTGAGTAGTCGGGCTTTTTAGGCTTCTTTAGAATGATGCCAGTAGCTTGCTTCCATCTACTTGGGTGGTAGCCGTGGTTGAAGAGAGCAGAGAATACCTGAAAGATAGTTTCTGGCTGTGTTTTGTAGGCGGCCGTGATTATCTCCTGGTTGATAGCGTCTGGTCCTGGACTGCTACTCTTAACTTGAGGTGAGCAGGCTGCTTGAACTTCTGCTCTAGTGAGTGCTGGCCAATCCAATTGCCCTGTGGTAGGTGTTCCACTGGATCGCGCTAGATGCTGGTGGAGGTGGAAAGAGCGTAGTTCTAAAGGCAGAGCATTTGCCTTGAAACGACTCTTCGAGCCTGTTTGCTGACTGGATTGCAGGATGCTTTGACTAGCAGTCGGCTTAGTATATGCCATTGCCTTGTAGATAGACTTCGCATCCTCCTTCTCCAGAAACTGGTTCCAATGGTCCTGTTTGCTGCTTTGATAGCTCGCAGATACGCGTTTCTAGCTACCAGATAGTCTTTCTTCCATAGAAAACCTTCTACAATAGAGGAGGCAGCTACCTTGCGTTGGAACAAGCGTTGTCTGTTTAGCATCGTAGTTCGTAGAGAGTGCAAGTCTTGGTTCCACCATGGCTTGCTCTTTGGCTTGTTGCTAGTCGTGAATAGCAGCTGTTGCTGCCTCTATGATAGCAGCAGTAATCTCATTTCCAAGCTGCTCTAGTTGTTGTTGTAGAGCAGGGTTCTGCTCCTGTATAAGCAACCTTGAGATTCTGTAGAGACAGTAGGGAGACTATGAAGATTGCTGAGAGTGGAGCTGCGAGCAATAGCTGTAGCAGCCTGCCATTAAAGAGGTCCAGTTCGCTTTCTTTGTGTTATATCTCAGTGTAGAGAGATTGTTGTTGTGTCTAGCAGGAACCTTGATGGCAAACAGAATGCCAAAGTGGTCAGAGCCAATGCTGGTTGTTACTTGCCAGTCTTCTATCTTGCTTGCAAGGTCTGGAGTAGCAAAAGCTAGGTCTAGGACGCTTTCTCTGCTCATATTTGAGCGAAAAAAGGTGCCTTCTCCAGGTGTGTTTAGCAGCTCTAGATTCTGTCGTTCAATCCAGTCTACGAACACGCTAGCTTTAGAAGAGATAGTAGCTGACTGAGGGTCCCACCAAGGGTGGTGTGTGTTGAAGTCGCCTAGGAGAATGGAAGACGTAAGAGAGTGTTTGTCAATAGTGCTCTTTCGATAGTATTTGCCGAGGAGCCTTGTTGGTCTTGCTCGTTGTAGAGGTTGTAGATGTGGAAGGTGGAGTTTCTTGTCTTTACCGCAACTGCTAGATAGTCTGGATCGGCTACTAGATTTTGCAGAGGGCTCACCTGAGCCTGAAGAGAGCGAGAGATGTAAATAAGGACGCGAGGCGTAGTGATGAATGAGGGAGAGTAGGTAGAAGCTGCGTAAACGAGGGGTGGTTTACTGAGCGCGTTTCTGAGAAATCTAAAGGCGTCTGGTGCGGTAGAACAAGCCAAGGCTCTTGTACAATAACAAGATCAATAGCTAGCTCTACTGCTATCTGAAGAGCGCTTTCAGTGGCCTGGGCGCTCTTGTTTAGATTAATCTGAAGAACTCTTATGTTGTCTAACATTCTGTTGTTGTTGGCGCGTTCAAGGTAGCCGTGTACATCTCACACTGCCTGCTGTCTGCT
>JAADKA010000074.1:0-57908 GCA_009982855.1 Lizonia empirigonia | reverse complement strand
CCTAAACCCTAACCCTAACCCTAACCCTCGGACGGGCTCCCACCCACATCCCCTACTTATAACTAACAAACTAACAAACTGAACTTCTTTAACACTCTACTCGCCTACTGTCTACTTTCCATCTTCTCTTCTGCTTTCTTACTTGTTTATACCTCCTCACTTGTTTACACCTCCTTACTTAACTCTGCTTTTATTTCTTTTCTTTTTTTTTCTCTGCTTTAACTTCTTTATATCGTTTCTATCTATCCTATCTACTCTATCTATTCTATCTATTCTTAACTACTCTATTACTTCTTTTCTCTCTTTCTTTTTTTAAATCTAAAACGCTAACTGTGTCTTTTCTTTAAAACCCTAACCCTGTCTCTACTTAAAACCCTAACACTATTCTTCTTTTTAAACCCTAACCCTGTCTCTACTTAAAAAAACCCTAACCCTACTCTAATTTTAAAACTCTAATTCTTCTTTTCTTTCTTCTTTCTAACAATCCTCTTTACTTTCTTCTCTTCAAATCACTTTATCTATTTTACTTTTCATCTTTCTCTTTCTTCTTATACCTATTCTTGCTTTCTACTCTACGATTTCTTCTGTCTCTACTCTTTCTTTTCCTTTCTTTTAATATAACCTTTCTTCTTCTTCTCTTGCTTGTTCTCTTATTCCCTTTGTATTCTTTGAAAACTATCTTTTCCTTGCTTCTTTATCTAAATACTTACCTTTTTCTTTTAATTAACTTCTTTACTTGCCTTTTTTATCTCTTGATTCTTCTTCTCTTATACCTATAACATTTGCGTTAACACCTCTAACCTCTACTCTCTTCTATTATTATTACCCTAACTATCTTTATATATTCTCTTTTCTATTTCCATCTTCTTCTTTCTTTCTATCTTCTTTTTTTCCCCTCTTATCTTCTTTACCTTTTGCCCCTCTACTTGCTTCTGTTAACGCTTTTTAAATAATCTAACATCTCTTTTTACTTTCTTTTTACTTTCTCTTCTCTTAATGAATTCCTATTTTAACTCTTCTATTTTAACTCTTTAACTTTTCTGTCTTCTCTTAATTTTCTTTATAACTACTAACCTGCTTATTTCTTCTTTTTACCTGTGTACTTCTATTTTTTTTCTTATTTCTCTTTATCTGTCTCTTTGAACTTCATCTCTGTTCTTTTTTAAAATCTTTTTTCTTAACACCTACTTGCTAACTCTTCTCTAATACTTTCTTTAAATTCTATACACTCTGTTTCTACTTCTTCTTTCTTCTCTACTACTTTCTTTATCCTCTATCTACTTTGTCTTCTACTTCTTCTTTCTTCTTTTTAACAATTTTGTTAAACTACTAAACTACTAAACTACTTACCTTTTCTTTTATTCTTTCTGCTTTCTTTACTCGCCTTTTCTTTCTTTTCTTTGCACCTGTAATGGTCTTTTTTTAACTTTTTGTTCTCTTACTTACTTGCTTTTGTTGCTCTCTTAACTTTAACTCTCTTCTTTATTCTCTTTACTCTGCTTGTCTTTCTTCTGCTTATCTTTCTCTCTTCTTAAACTTCTTAAACTTGACTTTTCTTGATCTTTTGATCTTTTGATCTTTTGATCTTTTGATCTTTTGATTTTTTGATCTTTTGGTCTTTTGGTCTTTTGATCTTTTGGTCTTTTGATCTTTTGATCTTTTGATCTTTCCATCTTTCCTTAAATTCAACCGGTTGCGGTTGCGGACTGCCAAATCAATTTTTCGTTACCGATTGCCGTAACGGATAACGGCTAACGGCTAACGGGATCCGGGTTACGGCCTCCGCCTTTGCTTCTGTCCTGTTGTCTACCTTTCTCAAATATGGATAACCCTAATCCTAACTTGCGTCCGGCTCTGAACTCAACTTCACGCTGTAATACCTTGCGCGCCCTTCGCTTACTTTCTACTTTCTACTTCTCTTTTTGCTCTCTCTGACGGCTTGATGACGTCGTCCCTGCTGTCTGCTGCTGACCGTGAACCTCCTCGGCTTGCGGCGCCTTGTACCTGCGTCCTACCCTCTGCTACGGGTTGCCGCTCTTCTCCACCCAACTCTGCACCTGCCTCTTCGCTCTTGTGTGACATCTGACGGGCTTACCGCCCACCCTTCTCTTACGCACTACGGCATCTACGGGTCGGGAATGCCTTTCTGGCTGCGGCACCACAATCGGATTTGCTAAACTTCCTCTAACTACTGTGACGGATCGAACCCACGACCTCTGGGTTGGTGTTCCCGCACGGGCCCACCAGCTACGCGCTAAGCCACAGGCTTAGTCATCCCTACTAAATATCGTCGTGAGGCTGCCCCTCCGGAGCTCCTCACGCAGTATCTCACTTTGTAGAGGCAATCAACCTACTAGCAGATCCACATCGTGTGCCCGTGTTACGTGCCCTTACACTATACTGCGTCATTTCAACATACCCAGGATACGACAATTCAGGCTCAGTTACCGAACGAGTCGCGCGCGCGCCAGTAGTGCGACACTACCCCGCGCCAGTGCAAACCTGCACTGCATCAGGAATCAACTCTGATCGACGAGGATCCAAAGCCCAGGCTCTGTTACACGACTGCGGAGTGGAACTGCGCTGAGGATTACGCTCAGTTGATCGCTGACCTCTGATTGGCGACAAGGTTCGGCAACGAGGAACTTGCGTATTGCGCTGGAAGCCCACGGGCGGGACATCTGGCTCTGTTGACGAAAGCTCTGGTGAAGCTGCTCTGTCAACGAGGACTGTCACCGACGCTGGTAGAAGGAAAGGCTCCCCTTAACAAATCTGAGCAAGTGGAGTGAAACAAGCGCGATCGTCAAGGGCTGCGCGCTTCGAGTAAGGCTCTGCCACCGACGCATACACCACCACCATCATCAACGACATGGCCGGCAGTTCAGCTCCCGGTGCGTTCCCTAGCGACACACAGGGATCGCGTGGTACCACCATCGGAAACGATACCCAAAACACACAACCCATGGCGCCGCCGCCCGCTCCTGACCGAGCCCGCCGATCAACCCGGCGCGAGAGCACCTTCCGGGCGGCGCACCCGTTTCAGCCTTCGGTTCCAGATAGCGAATCACAAGAGCCCACAATCCCAGAGGGAGAAGAAGAAGACACCCGCGTATTCAACGACATTAAAGTCACCAACGCTCGCATTGAAGTTCTCAAGGATGACCACAAGCATGTGCGCATCACATTCAATGATGACCATTGGTTTGATGTCGAAGAAGACCCCGGTTCAGAGGACGACGGAACTTCTTTCTTCACCCTCCGGGTAGGCCAGAATCGCACCGAAGGCAACATCATCCGAGCTATCACAAACTCAGAGATCACGAATGCCCCACAATGGGTAAAGCAAGCTCGTGACAAACCAGAGTATTGGTATCGACTGCTCATCGATATCATGGTCACTATCCGCGACTGTGGCTTCTCGATTGACTATGAGCTGCTAGCAAATCAGACTAAAGACCTGGAGATTCGAGCCCTCCACGAACAACTCACCGAGGCTTCACGTCCCCAATTTGCAGTTGGTCAAGTCGACAGCCATACACACCAGTCTGCACTCACCCAGATCCGACGACTCGAAACCACGATAGAGCGTCTGAAGGGCAAGGGCGCTGCAAGCAACGTAGTCACCACCGCCCAATTGCAATCGCATCCGCTGTATCAAGCTCTCACCACTGAACGCAACAGTATCGCCGAGGAGCGTGGCAACCTCAAGGTCGACGTTGAAGAGCTGAATCGAAAGCTCGCCAACTTGTCACAGAGCAACATCTCGCCAGAAGACCTCACCAAGCTCCGTGACGAACTAGTGCAAGAGCGCAACGACGCTGACCTTTGGCACGATGAGTGCAAGAAAGCTCGCGAACAAGCCGATCGGTACTACGGCACCATTACACAACGCGACGATGAACTCACGGCGATGACCAAAGACCTCAATGATGCAAATGGCAGAGTCAACCAGATCGGACGCCAGAACAAGGATCTACTCTCCCGACTGCTTAAGTATGAACCAGGTTATAAACCCTACACATTCCTTCGACGCGAACAAGATATCCCACGTCTCACGACTGAAGCTGCGGACCGACGACGCACGGGTTATACACCACTTCCCAGCGACGCCGAACGAGCTGCCGCACGATCGACATCTGTTGCCGCGCGAAACGCGCCCGCTGCGACCTTCCCACAGATGAACAACTTCGCGCCAGGACACGTTGGAACCCACACGCCCACGCCGACAAACGTGTCGACCATCGGAACCCAGATCAAGCTTCCTGAGGTTGAGATATTCAAGGGCAGTCAGTCGCAGGGTTATGAGCGATGGCGACGCCTTGTCATTGCAAAATGCAAGACGTACCATGAGGAAGACCAGCGCATCTCATACTTAGAAACCCGTATATCTAACGAGGCGTGGCGACTAGTTGAGGACCTTAACCCTAGTTACTTTATGGATTACATCGACGCGCTAGACGACCTATACATGAGCTATGACAAGGTAGCGGAGGCAGAAACCCAACTTCACGACGGTACCCTCCGTCAGAAGTCGGGCGAGACCTTTGTGGCATGGAAGGCTCGCTTTCTTGCCTGCATGCGTACCCTTGGGTTCAAAGACCACACGTCTATCCATCACGCTCGACAGACAATGCGAAAGAACCTTGCACTGGCTACAACCAACGGTTCCTTCCGAGACGAGACAATCACTGAATTCCTGAATCGGGCTCAGCATTTGGATATGGGACACCAACAGATCGCTAATGCCCACACCAACACTAGATCAATGTCTCGTGGCGCCACCGCAACACCAGCGACCCGACCCTCAGGCCAACGCACATCCTTTGCTGGAAACAACTCGAACAACCGTCACACGGAGCGTAAGGTTGTCATTGAACGCAGCGACAAGGACAAGAAGCGTCTCGCTGAGCTGGGTCTGTGCTTCAAATGCGGGGGTAAGCATCAGATGCGTCATATCAACGCACCTTGTCGCGGCAAGCCCTTCACTAGATCCGCGGACATTCCTGAGTTACGGGTCATGAGCGTAGTCGACGACGACAACGATGCCTATGATAACGGCACCACTTCTGACGAGGATGGAGCACCCATGGCAGCCATGCGCATGCTGGACCCCGATGACAATGACAACGTGGATGACGAGGGCTACCTTGTCGGTCACGACCTGTCGGAAAACTAGACGCTCCTGCGCAAAACCGCGCACAGGAGCACGTTTGGCGTACAGCTCGAGAACACACACAGCGACTCCGCGATCATCATCGCCGCCTCGAGATCGCCGCTTCCGAGCTCGCCGCTCCCCAAGTTGACGATGCCGAGTCGTCCACACACTATGTCTCCACCATCTCCCTCCAACCGAACCCTACCATCGACGTCCGACGACAGTTGGAATTCCCGAGCCACATACATACACAGAGAGGATGGAGGAAGACTACGAGTCTTGTGGACACCGGCGCAAGCGCCAGCTTTGTCAGCCATCGCTGGGTGAAGCAGCATGGCTATACCATAATGAAGGTCACAAAACCGATCCGCTTATCGCTAGCAGACGGGGGAGAAGTTGACCAGCTCACACAAGCTGTGGACGTTAGAGTACGCCATGGTAGTCACACCGCGAACGTACTGTGCTACGTGACCCATATCGGCAAGTACGAACTTATCCTGGGCATGAACTGGTTAGAGGACCACAACCCTGCTATCGGCTTTAGCCCCCGGTCAATGCACTTCCACGTGGCCTCATGCAAACTGAATTGCCTTCACGAAGGTCTCCACGAAACCGTTTACGTCGACCGGCCGCCCAACAGCGATACACGACGATCTACAACTGCTGGAGTGGTCAATATGGTTTCGGCAAGAGCAGCGTGTCTCATGGCCGCGCGCGACCCTGCGCGAGTGACTTGGTTGGAACCACACCACTGGGAGAAGTTACAACAGGACCCGGTCCATGACGGCGTCCCAGATGCCAACAATGTCGCTCGTATCGCAGCTATCACGCAGGCTGACTTTGAGAAATACATGGATAAGATAGAGAGGCCGCCCATGACAGAAGCCGAGATCAGAGCTCTGGTCCCAGACTTTATCTGCAAAGACAAGAACCTTCTTGACCTGTTCAATCCGAAGCTTGCGGACCAACTCCCGCCGCGCCGCGCTGGAGTGGACCACGCTATCACGCAAGAACCTAACACTGGAGCACCCAAGCCGGTGATGTATGGGCTCACACGCACTGAGACTAAAGCGGTGAAGGCATATATCGACGACATGATATTAAAAGGGTTCATACGTCCCAGCACGTCGCCATACGCCTCTCCCGTCCTGGTTGTCAAGAAGCCAGGAGGAGGGTTACGTATCTGCGTGGACTATCGTCAATTGAACAGTGTCACACGGAAGAACCGCAACGCGCCGCCTGCCATTAAAGAGACCCTAGCCCGGATGGCGAAAGTACAGATGATGAGCATCGTCGATGTTATCGCGGCGTTCAACACGGTCCGCATGGCTGACGGCGATGAAGAGAAAACAGCATTCCTCACTCGGTACGGGCTATACGAATATCTCGTGATGCCATTTGGCCTATGCAACGCCCCGGGCACCTTTCAGACCTTTATCAATGAAACACTGCGCGACCACCTCGATCACATATGCACGGCATATCTTGACGACGTGCTGATCTATAGCGAAAACGAGGATGATCACGAGACACACGTACTCCAGGTACTGCGTAAGCTCAAAGCAGCTGGCCTGTATCTGGATGCCACGAAGTGCAAGTTCAAAGTCAAACGCGTTAAGTACCTCGGCCTCATCCTCACCACCGATGGTATTGAGATGGATCCGGAGAAGGTCTCCACAGTGCTGGCCTGGCAGACGCCGCGCAACGTCAAGGACGTGCAATCATTCCTTGGGTTTGCCAACTTCTACCGCCGCTTTATAAAAGGATTCTCCTACATCGCAAAACCGTTGACCGCGTTAACGGGCGACGGGGGACCTGCCATGTTCCCACTGGCGCCAGATGGACCGGAGGTACGGTCCTTTCAGCGACTCAAGGATGCGTTCCGGACAGCAGGTATACTCACCCACTTTGACCCCGACAGAGAAACGTGGCTTGAGACGGACGCATCGGATTTCGTCACCGCCGCCATACTGTCGCAGATGGTCGACGGCGTATTGCGACCGGTCGCGTTCTTGTCTCACAAGATGAGTCCGGCTGAGTGCAACTACGAAATCTATGACAAGGAACTGTTGGCTATCGTGAAGGCGTTTGAAGAATGGCGTTTTGAACTTGCTGGGACAGACGACCCTATCCAAGTGTTGTCTGATCATCAGGCCTTACAGACCTTTATGACCACGAAGCGCCTCAATCGCCGACAGGCGCGATGGGCTGAGTTTCTCTCTGAGTTCAACTTTCGCATCAAATACCGACCGGGCAAGCAAGGCACCAAGCCTGACGCGTTGACTAGGCGTCCTGGCGACTTACCGGAGGGGGATGACGCTCGCACTCGTCACCAGATGCAAGTGCTCATCAAACCTCACAAGGTTGATCCACAAGCCAGAGTTGCCACTCTGCGCTGCCATCAGGATGGTGGCGCCAGGCACGCCATCCACCTCGCCCAGGCAACACAAGGACAGCTGTCATACTCACCGGTAGAGCTCGCGCACATGATGTACTGTGACGCAGAAGCGGAGGATTTCAGCGAGCAAACTTTGTTCGGGTTGAACGCTACCTCAGTGACTCCGACAGACGACACCCCGCAGGCTGCTGATGGCACCATCATACAAGATATCAAGGATGCTTATGCAAGCGACCCTGTGGCCACAATAATCATCAAGGCTAAGGAAGCAGGCCACCGACGCATCCCTCACGAACTGATACACGGTCCCGCCCGACTGCGCCTCGAATTAGGCGACTGTAAGTGGGATGATGGACTTCTGTTCGTTCGGAATAAAGTCTACGTCCCTGAAGGCTCTCTGCGTACCCGCGTGCTAGAGACAGCTCACCGATCCTTGTGCGGAGGCCATAGCGGCAAACACGGCAGCTACGACAACGTTAGTCGATGGTACTACTGGCCCAAGATGATTAACGACGTATCGCGATACGTAAAAGCATGTATCATGTGCAGAAAGTCAAAACCTTACAGGGACGGCAAACATGGACTACTCCATCCGCTACCAATACCTGATCGGTACTGGAGTAGCATCTCTATGGACTATATTACTCACCTTCCCCCATGCACGGATAATGGACGCACTTACACTGACATCCTTGTCATTGTGGACCGACTGAGTAAGAAGAAGAAGTTCATTCCTGTCACAGACCTGAAAGTAGACACATTGGTACGCGCATTTGTTGAGTACGTGTGGCGCGAGGAAGGGTACCCAGAGGAGATCATCAGTGACCGCGGAGCACAATTCGTCTCCCACTTTTGGACCCGCCTGTGCCAACGCTTGGGAACCAAGCCCAAGCTCTCTACGGCGTTTCACCCGGAAACCGACGGTCAGACAGAGAACGCCAACGCATATCTGAAGCAGTACCTCCGCGCCTACGTGAATTACGAACAAGACAACTGGGCTCTCTTCTTACCAATGGCAGAGTTTGAAGCCAACAATACGGTCAGCGCCAGCACCGGTACTACTGCCTTCCGGCTCACCAAAGGATATGACCCGCGCTCGGGTTTAGAGCCGCCCATACCTCTGTCACCCTCACTCAGCACGCCGGCAAAGCGCGACCGCCAAGACGCTGATCGCTTCGCTGAAAAGCTTGATAAGCTGCGCGTTCAACTACGGTCAGAACTAAAATGGGCCCAAGCCAAGCAAGCACAATACGCCAACGACGGTCGACTACCTGCACCAGAGTTCCGCGTTGGAGATCTGGTCATGGTCGACGCGAGACACATACGCACAACTCGCCCCAGCCCGTCACTGGACTTCAAGAACCGCGGCCCGTTCAGAATTGTGCGCGCAATTGACAATATGGCGTATGAGGTGGAATTGCCACCTGGACTTGGCAAGATGCACAACGTGTTCCATCCGTGGCTCCTCCACTTGTACGAGGGCGATCCGCTGCCACATCAGACCCATGACGACGACGATGACGCCCAGCTCGCTGACCCCGACATCGACGACGACAACGAGTACTACGTTGAGGAGATATTGAAATCGCGCATCAACCAGCGCGAGAGTGACCCTGGTAACCGCGGTCGCAAGGGTCTCCTGCAGTACTACGTGAAGTGGTCTAACTACCCTGTTGGACCTGACAACCCGTCCTGGGAGCCATACATGAACCTGGTCGGCTCGGCTGCACTAGTGGAGACTTTCCATCAACTACACCCGAAGTCCCCAGGTCCACACAAGAGTTTCGCAACGCTGACAAGCAAACAGGACCTGGTGATGATGACCCTCGCAGAGCTGTCGCGACGACGGACCCCTTGACAGACAAACGGTTTTGGTAGGCAAGCGATCACGTCCCACCTCGACGCACACGTCTCCGCGCTCGAGAAGGTCGCCGCTACTGCCAACTTAGTCGACTATTCGAGGACGGAACCCGCTTCCGGCACCCACGAGGGTCACAAGCCAACCTGTGTCAAGGATGTCACGATCAAGTCTGTGGATAGAGGACCAGGTGCGCTCGTTAGCCGCGGCGGACGAGGCCTGGTTGTGCTCAGTTGACGGACTTGCTCGAGGCATCACGACGCGCTCTCTCAAACTTGCGATACTCAGCAACCCACCTCTCCACGACGACCCTCGCACCACCCAACACGCGCGACCACGACTGCAATGGTAATACAGGATAGACAATGGGGTTTTGGGCAGGGTATAGCTTTAGTGAACCCACTTGGTACATGTTTGGCCGACGTAGCTTTCGAGAAGTCTGGCACATGGAGGATTTTTGCAGATTTGAGCGATGGAACTGCTCTTTTTGAAGGGGGGGGTAGTGTGACGGATCGAACCCACGACCTCTGGGTTGGTGTTCCCGCACGGGCCCACCAGCTACGCGCTAAGCCACAGGCTTAGTCATCCCTACTAAATATCGTCGTGAGGCTGCCCCTCCGGAGCTCCTCACGCAGTATCTCACTTTGTAGAGGCAATCAACCTACTAGCAGATCCACATCGTGTGCCCGTGTTACGTGCCCTTACACTACTGTTCTATCTTGTAACAATACTATGTACACGCCCAAAACACCTTTTTACATGTCGTCCCTATTCTGCTCTATCTCCTTAAACCCCTTGGTGACCTGTTCGAATGCCTCTTCATCTCTTCATTCTACTTCTCCCAACTTTTCCTTGTCTCCATCCTGTGCTTTCTCCTTAATACAAACGGCCGCTTTCGGTCGGCGACTTACTTGGTTTTGGGTGCTTTCCCTGGGTCATGGGCTCTTTCTGCGTTGTGGGCTCTTCTTAAATAATCAACTCTTACTGATTTCGGGTTACTGATATGGATTCCCTTGGTTTGCGCGCGGAACCACTTTCGGGCCACTTGGGCTTGGGGTCTACTTTCGGACCGCCTGGGGTGGGGGACCACTTCTGGACTACTTGGGGTGGCGCATTGCTTGGCGCACGAATTGTGGAACCACTTGCGAAACTACTTGGGGAACCACTTGGGGAACCACTTGGGGAACTATTTGGCTTGTGGGCCTTCTTGTCGGCTTCTATGTCCTTCTACATGCTGTTCTCTGCTCAACCCAAATACGGCGAACCCTAACCCTATCCTGACTTGCGTCCGGGCCCGACCGCAACTTCCGTCCCGCCCTGAACCCAACTCCACTACCCTCGACCTGCGGCCTGGCCTGAACCCAACTCGGCTGCACTGCTTCTATAAATTGTGAACGAAATACTCTTTCATTGGCTACCACTACGCCTACTACTTCTACTCTGCCATGAACCGCGTAATCCAACAAAACTCCCCTACCAACCTGTTGCTTTCAACACACTCCAACGCCTGTTTGCGCCCTAAATGCTTAATCAATCCTTCTATCGAGCTCGCATCCACACCCTGCTCTATCAACCGCGCAGCCCATTGCTCTACTACTCCCTCCTCGCCCCCGTACACCAACCCTAACAACCCTCCTACTAACACCCCTCGGTATCGACAATCCCTTCCGTCTGCCCTCTGATACCGTCCGCGTCCGTTGTCTTCCATCGATTGCACACCTCCTGCGGTACCCCACACCAAAAACAACCCGAATACGCCTCGAACCGCATCTTCTCCTCCACCGCCTTGATCATCTCCTTTGCCTGCCGGCTCTCCGGCCTCCAACACCGCCGCACGTCGTGCTCGCTCTGTCCGTCGCCCGCTACCTCGCATATCCCACACCGCTTCGTCCACCACGCCAACTGCCTCCGCAACCACTCCACGTCGGCAAACTCTTGCTGCCGCTGCTGTATCAACGTCTGTCGCGGGCCGCGTCGTGCTTGCTGCTGCTGCTCAAACACCCGCTGTGCCTCCTCGAGCTCTGCCTCAACCGTGTCCGTACCCTCTGCGTTGCTGCTGCCTCCCTCGTCCTCCTCGCTCTCTTCGTCCACCATCTCTTCCGCGTCTTCTTCCTCGCCGTCTGCTCCTCTGCACACCTCGCACTTCTCCTCTCCCTCTTCGCACACCACCCGCTCCTTCTCTCGCCTGTCCAAATATCCGTCCAACACCACCCGCCTGCACCTTGCTGTCTCGTCTATGCCTTCCACGTACCCTCGCACCAACTGCTGTTCCACCTCCGCCTGCTTGTCCGAGCCTGCCCGCTGCTCTCCTTCCTGCACCATCATGACCGCCTCGCTGCGCAACCCGTCTCGTCCTGCACCCCCGCTTTCCTGTGCGTAATCCAACACGGTGAACGGCCAATCGATGTGTATAATGCACCGCATGTCCGCTATGTCGACGCCCATCCCTAACGCGCTTGTTGCTACCATCATACGCTTCTTGCCCGCGGCAAATTCTTCCAACATGCTTGCTTTGCCTACGGCCTTGTGATGGTATGCGTGACAACCTAACTTCTTCGCCAACTCCTTGACCTTCGGCACCGAATTGCCGTACACCACGACCTTGCCCGTCTTGTGCTTGCGCAACTTCTGCTGCACCATGCCCAACACCATCTCTACCACTTCCTTCTTCTTCGCCGCCTTGCTCACCCTGATCACGCGGTACGCCACGTTCGTCCTTGCGGTTTCTGCTCGGAACAAATCGACCTGATCTCGCTCGACGTACATCCGTCCGAACAACTCGTCCTCCTCGCTCGGCGGCAATGTTGCTGTCAACATCACCATCTGCGTCTCGGCGGCTGCCAACTTGCCTAACTTCTGCATCTCTTTGCGGAAATCATACCGGCGGTTCAACACCATGTGGCACTCGTCGATCACGATCCCGTCTAACTGCCGCGTTGCTCGCAACCGGTTCAAAAACGTCGCGAACTCTTCCCCAACCGCTGATTCGGGCGTCACCAACACCACTGCGGCTGCATCTGGCGGGCGTCGCCTGTCCCACTCGGCGCACGATATCCCCAACTTCCTGCATCGCCGCATCATGTCTCCTCGCAACGCCATCAACGGCACCACGACCACCGTCGTACCGCCCTGCTCGGCCCATGCTGGTAACATGAACAACATGCTCTTGCCTGCCCCGGTCGGCATCACGGCCACTACGTGACTCTTGCCGGCAACGATGGCGTCGATGGCCTCTTGCTGCACGCCGCGAAACTCGGCCGCCTTGCCCATCATCCGCTGCAGCTGTGCGGTCGTGTCCATCTTTCTCAACCGGCCCCACCGATCGATCCTTGCCTCGTCTGCCTCGCTCTCGAATGGGGCCCGTTTGCGCTTCTTGCACCCGTCGTCGTCGTCTACGCCTGCTTGGAACCCCAAAAACCGGTGCCAATCCGTGCTCGACATACGGAACGGCTGCCTCTTGTCTGCTACGGCCCCTGCCTGTTCCATGATGCCTCGTGCGTATATCATCCCCGCGATGTGCACTGTGTGCCCTGCCTGCATGTCCGCAATGGCTGACCACGTGTTCTCCTCGTTCCACTCCTCGTTCCCGTCTCCCTCGTCTGCTCGAAACGCGGTGGACCCGCGCAAAAACCGCCGACTGATGCCAATGGCCATCTCGCGATACCCTGGGATCGTCAATTCCAACCCTAATCCGATCCTGCTCTCGCGCTTCAACGCCTCTCGGAACCGGTCGCTCGTCCACTTGCGGCCGCTCGGGTCGGCCGGCCACATGTGCGACGATATCACCTCCTTCTCCCACACCATCGCCTCCAACCGCTGCTGGAACGGTAACACCAACCACATGTAATACACCAACAACTCGCCCACCTCACGCGGCAAATACCGGTGGATGATCTTGACGTCGCCGCTCACGCTGTATCCCTTGTGGTACCGCGTGACGAACACGACCATGCCGTCCTCGATGAATATGTTGCGGTGCCCGCCCTTGACCGTGTTGCTGTGCCGGATGCTCATCATCTCTGGGCCTCTCGCTGGCTGTCCGCCCGCCATGTGCATCAACACAATCAACTTCTCCCGGAACGCCACCACTCGATCCATGTACCGCTCCACCTCTTGCGTGTTGATGCCTGAACGGGTCCCCCGCTTTGTGAATCGGTCCCTGATGGCGGCGTCCTGCCCGACCCGCTGGAACAACCACCTCTCTCCATCGACGGGCATGCGGGTGCGGTGGTCCTTCAAAAAATTCCACCCGGGCCGCTCGTCGGTCGGGTTGTCGCGCAAACCGTCCCACGGCACACTGGGGATGGGCTCGGCGGCCCTGCTGTTGCCAAACAACAACTCGTCCATCAACAACCGCCGACTCTCTGTCGCCAATCCATGCACCATGCCGCGGAACTGTGCCATGCTGAACGGCAAACTCTTGTACAACAACTCGTCCCGGCCAACCCACTCGACGTGGCCGCGTGACGTGGTGTTGTAATGGATCTTCAACCCGTACGTCCGCAAATCCAACATCCACTGCATCGGGCTGTGGCTGCCGCGCACCATGAACCGGTCCATCATCTCCTGCACGAACTGTAAACATCCTTTGCGCCGGCGTCGGGGCGGGTTGCTGCTGTCGTCGCTCTCGTACGCGCTGTCGCTGTCGAACCCGTCGTCGTCCAACGGGCCTGACATCTCCAACGCCTGCTGCACGACCATGAACCGCGCCACCTTGATGACGGCCGACAAAACGGGCGGATACTGCTCGGCGCCCTTCCAACCGTCCTCCTTCACGCCCAACACGGCCAACGCGCACACCAACGGGCTGTCGTACTCCCTGCGGGTGATCTTCTGGCTCATCAACGCGATGCAAAACTCCAAACACGCCCGCTGGATGCTCGACAACCTCTCTGGCTCACTGATGGCGTTGGTGCTGGGCTCGGCTGTGTCTGTCTCCATCTCGTCGATGGCTTCGTCGACGTCTGCCATGGCCTCGTCCTCTCCGTCTTCAACCTCCATCTCTTTCTCCTCCTCTTCATCTTCTTCTTCTTCCTCTCCGCCCTCCTCTCCCTCGACGCTTCTCTCCGCCGCCTCGACCAACGCCTCCCATGCCTCTCGCTGCCGGCGGGTGAAACGATACTCTGGACTCTTCCACGCGTGCTCCCGTTGCGTCCGTGCGAAAAACATCAATATCTGCTGCCACGGCCGCGTGTGGTCGCCAATCGACTTCTCGTCCATGTACGGCTGCAACGGCTGGAACCGTGTCTGGTGCTTCTCTGTGCGGATCGCCTCTAATCGCACGAACACACCGATCCGGTGGATGACGGACGCTTGACTGAACCGCGCCAATCCCTCCATCGCCGCCCAAATCGCTGCCTCTACGGGCTCGGCCTGCTGCTCCTGCCTGGGATCGGGCTCTGCCACGGGTTCGTTGATGCACGCCAACAACTCGGGCCGCTCCATGCCCACCAAATACGGCAACCACTGCGTCCGCTCCAACCACGGGTTCACCTCGTCTCTCTCTCCCTCCTGGATGGTGTTTTGCTTCCGCATCTCGACGTTGGCCCACGCCTTGGCCATCTGCTCGCCCACCTGCGCCCACGCTGCGTCGCCATCAATGGGTACCGCCTCTGGGCCATCGTCGCCCGGCTGGTGGACCTCGAAATACTGCGAACCCTGGCCCTGGACCAACAACCGCTGGCAATGCACTTTCTTGCAATACTGGTTCATGCGGTCTCGTATTTTCTTCTGCTCAACCCGGGTTGGGTGTCCACCCTTCCCTGCTGGCGACCACTCGTGGGCGACTCGCCAATGCTTCTTCATCACGCCTTCGCTCCGGAATAGCTGGCGGCAACGGTCGGGGACCAATCGACATATCAATCCATCCTGGTACACTGGCAACTGCTGGATGGGCTCGATCACCTCGCTGGGCACCTCCAGCTCGCCGGCATACTGGATCAAACCGGCCCAACTGCCAACTTCTTCTGCTATGGCCTTGGCTTGCTTCCGCTTAGCGGGATGGACACGCTGCACATGGCTCTTGATCTGGCTGGGCAAAACGCCGTGTCGGCACTCTTTGCACACTGCCAACGCGTACTCGACCAAATGCTCAAAATGCTCGCCTGCGACGTTGCTCTCTGCCATGATGGTACAACGGTTATAATGGCACTTCAAGCTTACGATATGACGTGAAATGACTCTTTGGAATGGACTGCCAGGTACTACGGACTCTACGTTATTTATTGTGTTGTGGACGCGTCTTCGTACCTGTATACGTGATGCAGCTAATCGCGTATCTGGCGTTGGCGGTCGCTGCTCGCTATCTCGGAACGACTCCGAACCCTGGGGTCTGGGGTATTGCGACGTCACAAACCTAACCCCAACCTCTGAACACGAAACCCTAACACCATCAACCCTATCAGCTGCGCGGTTGCAAATTGGTGTCAACATGCAACTCAGCGCGCTGATCAACATATACAAATTTTGGAGCTGTTAGCTTGCAGGAATCTAACGCGACCGACTTGCGAACGCTACTCAACCAAGCCGCTATGCTGAACAATACGCAGTGTCCGGTATATCTCGTCCCTAACTAAAACATACCCCTAACGCAACCAAGAGCTTGGTCGACTTGAGGCCCTGGGATAGGGTTTAATGTGTCTAGCTAAAGGGCTCAACTTCAGTGCTGTGAGCGATGCACAACTCAATGAACAGTAATATATTACCGTACGGCTTACAAGGCGACGATACCGTATCGGGCGACGCCACTGACTGCAGTTTGCGCTTCGCTCCCTTAAGGTGTCTGCACAAGCGACATACGACACATCCGCCGGTAGCGCATGTAGTTGCCGAGAGTGAACCAACAAACGAGCGGGCTTCCCCATTGACCACTTATTTACCCGCTGTGGGCTTGCAGAACCATCTTTGTGTCTTTGTGCCCTGCCGCATCCATCAGGCCAGTACGATGCATTGCTACTCAACGAAGCGTCGCGCGAACAGCCTCTCACAATCCGCCTCTGGTCATTCCACCTGCTTGCTATGCTCCGCTAACAGAAGAGAACGCAGAGACGCCCACGGTCACCCTCGTCCTCGTTCTCTGTGCTGCTGTCAAACCCCCTGCCTTCCAGCCCGACAACACCAAGTTCCGGCGAACCGTAGGAAGACCCGCACCAGCCCTGCCGTTCTTCCACCACATTCGTGCCGCGGGTCACGTAGCCTGCCTACAGTAGCCGTCCACTGTGGGCCCGCAGGTAGCGACAAAGGCAGCCTCTCGTGGCCCTCGACGAAATCCGCATCGATAGAGCACACACCGCCTGAATGGATGCTACGTGTGGCGGTAGGAAACCCATGCCGTGCCTGGACGCGAGGTGCACTCGGCCGTGGTTCCGCAAAGGCGGTCCCACACCATCGTTCTCCGCAGGCGGCGGGTGCATAACAGTAAGGCCGGAGGATCCGTGCTGGGAGCAGCAGACGGAGTCTCAGTGCACGCGCAGCGACATGATTGGTGAGGGGTGGCGTCTAAACAAATGAACAGGTCGCGCTGGAGGTCGTACTCCTCGTTGTAACGGACAATGTCGGTCTTTGCTCAATGTTCCCTGGAGGAGAAGGATCTCGAGGGAAGAGCTTCGCTTTCCAAATCTCCGTGTCAACAGGGGAAGATCAAACATACGATGTGGGCGCCGACCGGCACCGTTGACCAAGCGAGCTCCGACGAAGCGGTGCTGGACGTACGACACAGTCAGTATCTGAGGCAGGAGGCAGAAGTGGAGGCAATAGTTGCAAGAGACCATTTATAACTACTTCCGCTCGTTCATCAAGAAGCTTGCCCATGCCTTCCCGCTCTCATCCTCCCAGAACCTCCACACCAGCGCAGAATACGTGACGGTCCACGGCTAAGCTGAAACAGCGTCTCCATCAGCCAGCACTACTACAGCATACTGTGCTGTGGTACTGCTTAATAAGCAGTAAGTAGTGAGCTGTTATTGGTATAGTATAGTAGCCGTAGCTCTTACGATACATAGTGCGATCCGCAAAACAAAGGACGACCAAAGAAGGTTGCTTTCGAAGCGTGTCAGAGCACGATGTGGCGTACTCACCACTGCCTTGTCATCAGAGTTGGCAACAAACAAATCAAATCAAATCAAGTCCCGCGAACGGCCCTACTGTTGGGATGTGCCCGCTAACACGGACCAGATGGTGCTGCGTGGAGAGACTTGATTTGGACTTGATTTGTTTGTTGCCAACTCTGCTTGTCATCCGCCGTCTCCCGCGGTATTTCGATCTGCGTCAATTCATCCAAGAATTGCAGGTGAAGATCCATAAGGCACAGCAGCCGTCTCGAGGCTTCCCTGAACAAGGGTTGATTATGAAAACATAGTTAGGGGGCAATCTGCAACATCGCCCGCGAAGCGAGATAGGCAGCATATAATATAGCACTGTACTTGAGCTAGCAACGATGACGACCTAAACTGCTGCTTTGTAGCAATGACAAACACGCAGTCGACCGATGCTGCGTGGCACATCATGATCCTATCAGTTCTTGTGGACCTACCTGACATTCAATTTTCCCAAACCTTTACTAGAATAAGCGCTGTGGCGTCGAACCGGCCGTTCACCGCCGGTTGAAGTCCAGGCCTTACCAACTTGATCGTCTCCCTCTTCGTGCGCCGTCTTTTCTCTCTATCGCGCTCTTCGAGATACCTCTCCACTGACATCAATTTGATTTATCCAAAACATTTGCTTTTATCTGTTTGTAAGATCTACCGGCAAACGTCCATATCTTTTCGGAGCGAACGAGGCAGAAGGTGTGATCCCGCCATGGAGCCTGCAGATATCATTGCTTCTGTCAATCGCGAGAATGCTGAATTGCAAGCAAAAGTTCAGAAAATGGATTAGCAGCTTCTTGAAATGCATATTCTGAACAACGCAATCAGTGCTATGTTTGCAACCCAGGCTTTCGAGATCTATAAGGCTACTGAGTCCATCAATGGCCTTCATCAGCATATACACTTCTTGCAAAGCTATATCGCTCACATCGAAAATCAATCCAAGCAAGGAATGCTGGCTTGCCAGCAGACCGCTAAGTTCTTTGAACGCGAGAATGCGGCTGAACTCTGGTCAAATCATCAATGGAGTCAGGAAGCTGCAAACCTCAGCACCGCAACAACGGATCTTCAGAAGGCGGTCCTGACCAAGATCGAAAAGAGCCAACCAAGCGACAAACAGACACAGCAGTTGATGGACAAGATCACGGATATAGAGTCAAACATCCTGTTCAAAGAGATACAGAACAACGATCTCAAGCACACTCTTCGGGAGAAGAAAGATCGGCCCAAAGAAGTCCAGATTGCAACAACTGCAATGATTGCGGCTCGAGACGATCTAAATCGCAAGCTCAATGCAGCGAACAAAACATTGCAATCTAAGGTAGGGAGCAAAGCTCGCACCCTCAACAGGGTCAAGAACGAGAAGGATCATCTCGAAAAAGAGCTCGCAAACGCGGAGGCAGTGTTAGCGGGGCAGGAAGAGACAAAAGTGCAACTGCAAGAAGTCATTCGAAGAGAAGAAAGGCTTCAAATCAAGTATCAGGCTGCGCTTGCTGAAGCTGAAAATCTACGATTGTCGACCGACTTCTACAGGCGTGAGGATTCGAACCAAGTCAAGGTCATAACTAGTCTGCAGAGAGAAGTCGCTGCCCTGCAGAATGCGGAACGACAGAGTGGTTACACCAAGATTATGAACGAGCAGAAGGCCGAAATTGCGCAGCTCGTCTCGAATCAGGCCCGGTTAGAGGGCGAGCTTCGTAGAAACAAGCATATTGTCGACCAAAGCTTGACTAAGATGGTAGAACAAGTCTGTCTTACCAATGAAGCGAAGAAAGAGGCGGCTAGGAATAGAGGTCACGCTCTAGGCATAGCTCACTCGCTGTTGGATAGTCTTGCGCAAACGAAGATGGATTTCGCCAAGAACGTCGTCGATACCGTTTACGCTATGTTGAAGAGTCTTGATAGCGAGCAAAAAGCAAAGGAGGCAATTGCTCAAATCGAAGGGTATCTTGTGCGGCAAGACAGTGTGATCTGCAGCTTCGCCGCAAATGTAGCCTCGAATGGAGGTGAGGTGCAGAATCTCATCACAGATCTGCTAAAAAAGACGCCAAAGCAGCCAATGCCGAAGGAGATTAAAGAATTTATTTCTTATGTCCGGGGGTTGCAGGTCACACTTGAGAGAGGTCTTACCCACCCTCCTGTTTAGGGCCACTGAGGGTTATGACCGCGACAAGAGATTGACGAAAATCTGTCACGGTTTAGAGTCTCTCTTGCTTGTCGTGGCTCACCTGCCACGAGAGTGACTGCCTCTTCACACTAGCGTTGTTTACTGTCACTCACCTACATATACTGTTCGTAGCTTCACACAATACAACCTCAGTTCAATCCTCAATTCCTTGCGCACTGCTTGCACTCACCGCTACAGATGATTACACTAATAAACGCGCGCAAGTCAGAGGTAACCAATATGGACCTTGAGGGCAATAAGTGTCTTGAATGTATGAGAAGAGGAGGTGCAGCGTCTTTGTACTCGATTGAATGCTCAACGAACGAGTAAGCATGAAGTGGAGATCTACGTCTCAAATGCTCTAGGTGCAGTGAATTTCATCTTCTGGCTCCGCAGAGATGCATGTGCAGACGACGAGTTTACCTGCAGGCAAGGCAAGGCTCAAAACATCCCAGCGCCAGGAGTGAGCGACACGCGGAGGACAACGGTCACATTATCATCTGGGAGCAGTCTCATACAAGCTCATTTGTCTCAGTCACAGCCTATTTGCGTGACGAGAGACACAAGAACAGCAGAAGCATAGACTATGAAGTTGGTCGGACTTTCGACTAGACTTCTCTATCAGCTCCATCAGGTACAATCCGTTAGGCTCGATTTGTGAAGCCCATGGGTACACTCCGCTAGGCTCGATTTGTGAAGCCCATGGGTACACTCCGCTAGGCTCGGTTTGGAACACCCAGAGTGAGAGAGAGAGAAGCACTGCATGCTAGCCAGCGTTTCGGCTCAGTATGCTTGCACAAACTCAATGGCTGGAAAGGACGTGCTCTGTCGTTATTCGAAGGCAGGATAATGAACCCACTCTTACGCATGCACGACACGGGTGTCTCACATGATCTCGTGGGCTCACCAGTTGCCTTCTCTCCAAAGCTCACTTCTGTGGTTGCCTTGTCTGCCTGAGCGTCGGACCGTCTGCCTTCTTTGCCTTCTTTGCCTTCTTTGCCCGACTTTCCTTGTTATTGGGAAACAGATACTGCCTAATTACGTTGAAGACTCAAACACGCGCTAGTTTCCTTAGATCAATTGACAATTCTTTGACGATGAAGTCAGACATCGCTTCCCTTGGATCTCAAAGTTACTGCCATCCTTTGCATCCCACGGTATATTGCCCTCCTTTGTTTCGCATCTACCCGCTAATTAGGAAGGTCACATCGAGCTGCATGCTTTATGCAGGTCTGCAGAGCTTTCTTGAGCGATTCTCCGCATCTAAAGCCACCCAACAGGGCATATTGATGCGCTTGCCACGCAAGCGATGCGGCACTCTGGGTATCGTAAAACCATGCTTGCACTGGAACCATTGGCTTGCGTCGACTCCGCAGGATAATGTTGGCGTCCTGCCAAGGAAATTCTGCACCGGGGCTCGCGAACCGTGCCGCTGCACCAAAGCGATACGTTTCTTCAAACGCTAATTCAAGGCCCTACTTATCAATAATTGGCGCCGAGGGTAAATCCAGGCCACTGGCATGACTCCGCGTCAATATAGTTTTCTGATGAGTGAAATAAGCGATGTGATAGTACTTGCATGACGGCTCCTGTGAGTTGAGAGTGCATGACTATATGTTACTGACGCCCAGAAGCCAAATAACTCTGTACTCTCCAACAGTCTATTTTCATTCTTTTTGCAAAATGAGTATTGTCACTACACCTGTCCTACGCGAACTATACAATGCAGCTAAAGCACCAAACGCCCAGGAACCTGAAACAATGGCTTTTTGGAATCATTATTTCAACAAGCATTCGTTCACCGGAGATGAATGGGTTGTTCATTCGGAATATCCGCCCTCCAGTCATCATGACGACCGAAAGAGACGCTGTGATGGTGTTATCAAACACTACTCGAGGGTGCTTATGAAACTAGTACTCGTTGCCAACGTCGAAGGGAAAAGACACGGTGGCTCGATGACGGAAGTTGAAGCACAGCTCACTGAGGCATGTGAATCGTCCTCTAAAGACCCTACTTCTCTATACCCTTTCGGGATCGCAATCATCGGTATCAGAATGAAGGTTTTCCAGCGAGTGGGCGGTGGTGCATGGAGAGACATCATGTCCGCCTATGTCGACGCCGATTCGAGTCATGGTTATTTGATCACTTCCGCCTTGAACAGTATCAAACAAAGTGTGCAGACTCAGCCGCAAGCTGTTCAACACCAAACCCCACAAGCCTACGGAGGACAACACTCGACGCCAGCGACTGCCTACCAATACTCGTCTGCTCCAACCTACGGACACTCCGTCTATGGAGCACAGTCCTTGTCCACGCCATCCTACGCACCTACCTCATCCACTGCAAGGTATGCGAAACAATCCACCATATACTTGATTTAGCTAACAAGGCCCAGGCCCCGACCCGCAGGCGTTGGATGGGTCCCGCATACCTCAGGACGATGGTACAGGATGGTTGGAGGCAAGCCTGAATGGGACTAGTCATGGCCCGCAGCCACACAACGACGAGAACGACGACTGTTTTGTATCTGTAGTCTTCCCATAGTAGGCAAAATATAAGGGATTTTCACTACGCAAACATGAAGCTCTTAGCTGTGAATTTGTCTCTTGTATTCTCGCTTAAAGGGAATCCATTGGTTGTTCGTTGGATTCTATAATTCAGGAGGGAGTATTTTGACATCAGAAACATCTTTGCCGTACCACCACACTATGAAACCACTCATTGGCTGCATGCCATCTTCCAGCGATGAAAGGTCCGCAGAGAATTTAATACAAAGACAGGTGGTTCCAGCCTGCTGCACCTGGTACAGGCCAATCGAACATGGCCGGTCGAACTTTTCCAATTCGCCATTGCCATATCGAAATTCACCTACTGTCTGGTTGTAATTTTCATACTGCAGAAATAGACCAGTACATCGTCCCCTATCGTGACAAGACTGGACTTTCACCACACCATCGAGGGGAGCCTCTGAGTAGAATATCTCAGCAGTGTGAAGACCGTGTCCAGGCACTTCTGTTTTGTATGTTGGGAATTCGGGTGAGGCAGCATGCTCTGTCTTGTTCGCGTAGCAAGGTCGTCTCACGTAGCTAAAGTTCGTTGAAGGATCGCTGTAATATAGTGCGCGGACTGGAGATGATGCGATGTGAGTAATCTGCAATAATAATCGCATTGCTGGTGGAATGTAACGAGCTAGCCATACGAGTTTCCGTTGGGTTTTTACCTGTCTTCTTGTCAGTCTCGATCGAGATCCTAAGGAAAGTGGAAGCTCACGATCAACGCCCATGTTCCAATATTGAGATCCTTGCCAGAGACACTCCAGACTTGATGGATCTGCTCATTCTTATCTAACATCAAGGGACAGTGTATCCATGTGATGTTCGCTCCAGATTCCGTGTAAGATGAGGGGTTCCCTTGGTGGGATATAATGGCAAATAGCGTTCCCGAATGAAAGCCAACTGACAAGGAAGTGGAGTTAGCTAAGGGGACGTATCGCATAAGGCATTCTTTTTGCTGAACATCAATCCCATTGAAAGGCTTTTGTTTAAGAAGCAGCGGTGTCGCTGAGCTGTTCCACACAAATTGGCAAACGCTATTAGTAGAACTAGCAATTCGTTCGATAAACACACCCTTTGTAATATGTAAGCTCTTTAAGATGCTAATAGCTAATGCGTGCATACCTTTGATCTTACTAGAACAGTGTCGATAACAGGGACTGCGTATGCCCACTTGCTCCCAGGCTTTGGTGAAACCTGGCTTCCAGAGTACAGAAACGCAGTGTCCGTAACACCTATTCCGTCTAACCAGACGACCATATGCTTGGGCAGGTCATCGTTTTGTTTGATTAAACTCGAGCCTGGAATTGGATTGTTGTGGAGTCCAGTAATGTACGATTTCCCAGCGAAGCGAACGCGAGTCTCGTAGATGGCCTTTGCGCAGGAAATAGGGTAATCCTTAGCTGGATAATCTAAAAGTAGTGAAACAACGTCGGACACTGCGCCGTAGAGGGGAATTGTCTGTCGGATGTGGCCAAAAGCAATGTGAGGCAAGATGTGTTGAGAGAGGAGCTCGGCAGGTAGCCGGGCTGAATGGCGATACAGACATGTTAAGCATTGACAGTCGTGCTCATTGCATTGGGAAGGGACTCTCATCAATACTGTCCGGGAGAAAGAGTCCTCAAGAAGCCGATATCTCCTCTCAGACACGAAGTATTCGCCCATTGGTAGAGTAAACTCCAACGCGCGCCCGACTCCGCGAAGCGCATTGTTGATATGATTGAAGGGATTTGTTGTACGCGTCGCAAGGCTGGTGTTGTCGACCTCTCCGCTCTTCTGGGCACTCTCGAAGACTGCCACGCAAAACGGATGGTATGGAAATGCTGAAGGGCCTGTTTTGCAGGCCGGACACACCGCTCTTGGACATCCAGACCACTCACGAAGATATCGTGTATCATCTCGGTCGACCACTACAAACAGTTAGAAGGACGCTCAAATTTCAATTCGAACTACATACCAAGCAAGGCATCGCAACCGTCCTTGATAGCAAGAAAGCACAGCTTGCATGTACGTGAAGTGATTGAATAGTGTTTGCTCATGTCTGCGACGATGAGACGGAGAGCAGAAGTCAATCTTACGTTGAAGTTTAATGGACAGCTGTGCGTGTAACTAAGACTAACCAACCTGGGGAAGCGGCTAACCCAATCATACCGTGCGTGACGGCCCAACGAGCCACGAGAACTGTTGCAAGGCCTTTAAGGCGTCAGGGCTAGTCCCTATCAACGCGCACCGAACACCAATCTTTTGATTTTTGGGTTTCCTTCACGGAGGCTCCAAAAATCCCAGCAACCGATCCGGCTCTCTGCGGCCACTCTGGGAGTACCTCTAGCGTCTGCCTAGGCCCCCCGCGCGACGCGCAAGGGAGCTTAATAGGATGGCAGAGCCTCCCCCTTCCCATCACACGGGGTCCCCCAACCCCGAGTCCCCTCAGCAGCTTAATACCCGCGCCTCAAGACGGCTTCAGAGGGATGTGCATCACCAGGCACCCCCGCTGAGCCGCCAGAACCCCGGTGGGGGCGCTCCCAAACCACGAGTCTCTGACGCCGTTCAACGCCACATCACCGAGACTTACCAGATCACCCAGCTATGGAACACCATCACTGCTGCCTTCGCAGCAGCCGTAGATCAACACGCGCGAAATCAAAGCATTGATCGGCCTTTCATCTAATAATGATGCGCAATGCAGGTTTGTGACAGCTCATCGCCAGACTGAGGCGCGGCAAGTGGCACAGCAAGCCCGAATCCCGACACTAACCCCAACACAGCTAGTCTTCTTTGGGACTATGCAAACGCATATATCCCCCGCCTAGCCCGTAGTCGGAACTGCTCATTTTGTTCCCAAACCCAATTACTATTGCAACACCCAGAGACTGTCATGGTAAACTTACCCAACGAAGTAATCCACCAAATAATACAGGAATACAACCCAGATGCGCGTTTGTGGAGTCACACCGGCCTTATTCCTTTGGCTGCAATAAACCGCAACTAGCAGACCGTTGCAGAAGACTACATATGGCGCTACCTACGAATAAGACCGCGAGAGATTGGGTGTTTTTGTTCAGCTTTTAGTAGATATCCAGGACGCAGGCAGGCGCTAAAAAGTCTGGATATCTGCTTTAAGGGTTATTTTACACCAGAAGATCAAAAAAGGAAGGAGCAAGACAGTAGAGATGAGGGAAACACAGACGAGGAAAGCTCTGACGAATCTGATGACGCACCTTGGTGTGAAGTCTGTGCCAGTGGAGAGTGCGCCAAGGACAGGACCACCTTTACTGGCGATAGGACTGTTTAAGCTAAGAATGGCGAGAGCGAAATACCTCATATGCGCCTCGCTGCCGCCCAAAATGAGCATGCACGCTTCTTTCGCGAAGTCAAAGCAATTTGGGATGAGCTAGCCAGCTGGGAAGATAATCTTCGCGTTACTGATATCAGTTTCCATGTGACGGGGTTCTCGGTCTACAAATTTGTTGGCCCTGGAATTTGCAGTGGAGAGTACCTGGACAACACATTGCTGGACTTCGCTAGCCTTCCTGTGCTGCCTTTGCTTCCGTTAGTGAAGTCACTCTGCGTTCGTGAAGAAACTAACTAGGAGATCGACTTCTGGCCGGCAATAGCCACGTGCAGTGTTGCGAGTTCACTACCTACGCTCGAGCGCCTAGAAACGGTAGGCGTAGATTATGAGCGGGGGTGGCCGCTGGCTAGAAAAAGTCTTCGTCACGGTGAGCGAGTGCACTTTGCTAATGCCAGCCGGCGCATTTTGCTAATTAGTTCAAGCTCTCGCAGTCCAGATATCGAAGCTCCCAACATCTCTGAGGACTCTTTATATTTGTCTCGAATACGAGGGCATAAAGAATCATGAAGTCCCGCCACCCAATTTCTTGGTTGGAAACATAGATAGCCTGTCGAGATCTGTACGCCACATCTCAACCCATCTAACAACACTTGCTCTACGTGTTAGTTACATATCTGCTGCGCTTTTCTGGAATTCTGATGCAGAGCTCGCTGCCGGCTCCCGTGAAGTCAGATGGCCCAACCTTCGAATCCTCGACATCAGCACCAGCCTTGAAAGGCCATCTGGGGATTATTGGCTCCGCCCCCCCACAAACTATCCTAAGCAGGGGGTGTTCCACGGGACCAATTCCAAAGACTTGGACTTGGAATCGGATGATGAAGACACTGAAAGGTACCAAGCGGTAGGCATGTGGCCTTCGCGGCCGTTTCTTACGCGGCCCGAGCCCGCTTTCTTCGACGAACTCGCCATCAGCATAGCTCGTGCTGTAGCGCACATGCCGAAGCTTGAATATCTAGATTTGGAGTTCAATGCTTCGCATTAGGGACTTCTCGGGCCTGATGCCAGGAGTTCCCACCAGGGCGGCTTCCTGCCAACCTTCCACCAGTACGAGGGCTGGACGTTTTACTACCGTGCATCAAACGATGCGAGGTTCGCTTCACGGTATCCCAAACTTTATTTTTTCAAGCACGAACCTGGGTTGGATCGCACGGACATCGAACGACCTCGCACGGAGTGGGTGTTTCAGTGTCCGCATGCCCACTTGCAGTGGGAGGAGCCAGAGGCGGCGAAGGCGGTGTGGCGAGAGAAGTGCCCACGGATTGATTTCGACGTCTTAGCTCTTGACGTCGATGGTATGTCATGGGAAAGACGGAGAAATGGAAACCTAGTGCCTCTGTTGGGAGAGAAGTTTGCAACAAAGTTCCTAGGGAGATATGACTTGGACGAGATACCAAGAGGACTAAATTAATCGTGCGGACAAGCCAGGCAGTAGAGCATATTCGACTAAGAAGTGTTCGTTACAAAGCCTGGGAAGGTCGGCTGTCCATATTTCGAGCCTGACTAAAGAACCTCGCGTTTTCTCTAAAAGACCCCATGCAGCTAGAGAACAAACCATGCTTGAAGTGATTTGCACGATCGAAATAGTGGTGCTGTTTTCCGTGTGCTAATTGCTGCGCTAGCAGCAATAACGAATCCGACACGTTGGTAGTACTGCGGTTCACTGCGTTTTAGAGCGTCTGGATCGGATACCTTGCTAAGGAGTTGTAAGTCTTATCTGCTCTAATCAAAAGCGGACATTTTCCTAAGCGCTTTTTAACGATGGGTTACTGGTGCCTATCCTACGTGAATCGTACTAACCTTCTCCAAGTCAAAATACTTGGTACCGCCAACTCCCTTTGTTTCGTGAGCTCGAAGACAACCACAAGCGGATAAGCCTTCCCGCACCAAAGCCACTGCCCAACTTATCTGGTGGTGACCGAGAGGCAGTATGTCGGGGATGCCTTGGGAACGGATCTACTATTTTTGTTGGTAGGTCTATAGCACTAGTGCTGAAAGGAAATAACGATAACTAGGAATGCATTCTGTTTGATGATTGTTCTTGTTTATTGATGTACAAAGGAGGAGAACTACAGAAGGGAGGGCTCAGGGGTTCTGGTCTGAGCGCTGCTCGGACGCTGCGATCAGTGCGCTCGTTCGCGTGACTGAGATCAGTGCGCCTGATCGCGTGGCTAAGATATTGTCGATACTTATGATCCGACACTGGAAGTCTTTTCTTTCTGGATAGCTAGGAAATCTGCAGGTGCTGCTAGTGGCTGTGTATATCGGTAGTGACTGTGTGTGTCGATAGTGACTGCGTGTGTAGCATCAAAGACTAGAGCTTGTTGGCCTCTGTACCCAGCCTTCTACTCGGACTGTCAGCTCGTTGCTGTCGATAAAGCGTTGAAGTGCGCGGTTTGGTAAGGCCTTTGTAAAGGCGTCTGCAGGGTTATCGTCGCCGTTGATCCAGCGGATCTCTGTGATCTCGCGACGCTCATACGATTGGCGCAGTGCCATAATATCAATCATGAGGCGCTTCTCCTTCGTCGTCCCAAGCTTTACGAGGCACTCATACAGGGAGTACGAGTCTGTACAGATGACCAGTGGAATTGAAGGTAGTCCAAGTCGTTCAGTAATCATCCTTAGAGTGGTAGCAATAGCGATGCCTATGTCAAAACCGTTGACCATGCCATAGATATCTGAGGCCAGTACACTCCGTGTGACGCGCTTGAATTTTGTAGAGCTGTAGTGGATCACATTGCCCTGGATTGTGAAGGTGTTGGCGTCAGTAGACTCGTTGACGAGCATGAGGACGAAGCCTAGCTGTGAGCTGAGGTCCTTGTTGTTGGCAAAGGAGCCGTCCACAAAGACCATCAGCTTTGCCTTTGTGAGATTGACAGTAACGTAGCGCAGGCCACGATCGAGGTTCTCCATCTGCCATTTCAGGCGCCTGTTGAGCGCCTTGATGTCCTCATCTGACGGATGAGGCGCTTGTGCGGCGACGGACAGATCGAATGATGCCTCTGGTTGGCACGTTGATGCGATATACGCCCCTCGGGCGCGTTGCTCTGTGTACTGTTGCGCGCGATCGGGTGACTTGATGTCCACCAGCTTGATCTTTCCTCCTTGTCCTTTCTGCCTGAGGTCCAATACCAGTCTGCTAGCGTCTGGTTTGCTGGCGTCCATCGTGAGTGTACATCCATTGAAGTCCAATTGCATCTCTGGTGTCAGTATTACCTTTGGCTTTGATCTGAACTGTGCCTTCTGGATCTTTTTCTCTTCAAGTAATGAGAACGCGGCTGTCCCAAGCATGAGAGTATCGTCTGTCTGCATTCCGACGATGCCGAAGGCGTTGGCGCCGCTATTTGTGATCAACAGGCATGGGTCGTACGTAGATGTTGCCATATCAAGTTCCTTGCAATGGTGCCCATGGTACGTTGTCCACCAGTGGACTCCTGCTTCCGCGATTCCATATAGCGGCTTAATCACATGGAGTAGCGTGCCTTTTGGATATCGATGTACCAGCTCAGTAGGAAGATGTGCGAGTATTGTCCTCTTCAGCGTTGTCTGCGCCTGTGGATACGCCTGCGTAATATCACGTAGCTCGACGCTCATCCCGCCTTGGACTAGTACAGGCGCCAGCGACATGATCAGGCGCTGGCTACAACGTTGGATAGTCGGAGATTGCGTCAAGATAGCCTCCTTGCCGTGGTCCTGGTATCCTTGGATAACCAGACGGGATTTCTCATACGGCTTAGTTGTCTTCCCTTTGACCTCACGTACTAGACGTGACTTGAAGATACGGATCTTGCCGTGTAGCCTCTTGTCGTATTGCTCAAATTTGAAAACTCCACGGCCTACGAGGTCGCTAATTTCTTGGTCATCAGACGCTTCAAAAGGTGCGCCTGAGGTTGTGATCACTCCATCGTTGCGTAGTTTGATAGTTAGTTCAAGGTCATCCTCCTCTTTCTTGGTGATGTACGCGTGCGCCTTGCGTTTGTTCTTCGATCCTGGAGGGCGGCCTCTCTTGCGTGGTTGCGCCGCTAGAGGTACTGCTACCTCTGTATTAGGTGGCTCATGCGGCGCGTGCAGCGCGTGCGGCGTATCAGGATCGCTCCAGAGGTGATCTGGTCTGTAGTATGGCTTAACAACAGTTGATCTGAATGTCGTTGGGCCATTGACCATGTCGACAGTGATGTTGTGGCAGTCTATACTAGCGACCTTGTACGGGCCGCTCCAGCCATCACTCTCTCTCCAGACTAAGACTTCACTCTGCAATGGAAGCGCAAGCATGTCTGTAGTAGCTGGTCCGTTGCGGGTGTTCAGAGCATCTGAGACTTGGCGCTCTGCAGTGAGCTTGCGCAGAGCTTTCGTCGCCTTTTGAATAGCCTCGCTGCGTTTGACCATTGATGGTGATGGCGGTGACTCTGCGGTCATACGTGGGTATGCTCCAAAGACTAGTAAGGTTGGGACTAGCCCATCAGGTCCAGCGGTGTCATTGACAGCTTTTACGGCCATCTGGAGGATCGCTTCATCAGACATAGCGTCTGAGAGCTCAGCATGTAGTATATCCCATGCTCGGCGAAGAGGTGCGTGGTATCTCTCAGTTTTGCCCACTGACCAGTGAGCCTCTGTAGGCACTTGCTTGCATGTGACCCCCATGATCTTTGCCTCAGCACGGAACTCTGCGCTTGCAAAGTTAGTGCCTGCATCATGCGTGATGATGTCTGGTGGTCCTTGATAGGTGTCGATCCATAGCATCCGCAGTGCCTGCCATGTCTCCTTAGTTGAGATAGCGCTGAGGAATTTTGCGCCTTGGAAAGCGGTTGAGGAATCAACCACATGCAATACCGGCTTGCTGCTAAGGTACATCACGTCCACTAGGATCTCATAGTTGAAGTAGTGATCATCCTTCAGAGTGAATTTGAACCGGCGCGGCGCGGAGCTGTGGAGCTGGCAGTGGTGGCAGAACTTAGTGACTTCCTCTAGGGTCTTTTCTTCAAAGTCGTTATGGCCAGCGTCCTTCAAGAGCTTGGCAAGGCGCGTGACAGCTGGATGTCCAAATCGGCGATGGAGTCTTCTCAACTCTGTCTGTCAGGAACACGGTTGCTCTCTCTCTCTTGTTGAGATGAAACCATGGGTGTCCCCATTTGCGGAGGACAGGGATGCGCATCTTGTCCTGGACAAGCTCATCTGTAGTGTTGTTGAAGTAGACCTTCAACCTGTCCATGTCTGCAAGGCACAACAAAAATGGTGTAGGTGCATTAAGCACCTCAAAGTTGATCGTCCCAATGTCGGTAGAGACCTGTGCAGTGCCAATCGACGCTGTCGCCTCGCCTTTGCCAAATTTGATAGATGCCTTCCCTGCTGTAGATGTGTCTAACTTGACCGTCGGATCTTCTCTCGTAAGTGCGAGGTATTGATCCTTGCCAACTGTGGATACGTTCGCAGCGCCTGTGTCAGGTAGGATTCCTTGGTACACAGATCGTGTGTAGCGGTCCTCAAGGAGGAACTGTGACGCTGGTGCGGACGGCACACTTCGGCTGTATATGTCGTCGCCAGAGGTGTGGTGCAAGAACGCCTGGTCTGCAAGGCATTGCTCCTTGAAGAACTGGTGTTCAGAGTATGCTTCCGCGACGTCGTCGTCGTCATCCTCGCAGTCTTCCTCCTCTCTCCAGCCTCTCTGATTGTACTGGCTGGTGTGCTCGATCCCTTCGTATTCTGCAAGATGTACTGAAAAATCTTCAGGGGGCTGTGCACCTGTAAAGTACAGCGTAGAGAAGAACTGCGCGCGGGCAGCTTTGCGCTCTTCGTCTGTGTGGTTGGTAGACCAGCATCCCTCCTTCTGGCAAACAAAGCATTTCTTCCTCCAGCGTGGCTTGAATCCACGTCCGTTGTCGGCGCGCTGCTCGCCTCCTCGATATGCTCCTCTGGATCCGCCCCTGAATCCTCCTCCACCTTGAGATCCACCTCGGATTCTTCCATTGCCGTTGTATCGGCGGTCTAAGTAGTATTGGTCTTCTGTGACCATCTGAGCGGTGTGTTGCCGTGCAAGGTGTGTTTCCACTGCGGATCGTAGATCTGAGAAGAGTCCTTCGCAGATAGTAGCCGGTTTGAACAGTGCCATCTCAAGTTCTGGTACTCCTCGGCAGGCATTAATAACAGTGGTGCGTAGAGCGTCTTCACCTTCAAAGTTCTTGCCAAGGGCGCGCTGGCATAGCTGCAGCTTGTCAAGGAGGATCTGCAGGACCTCATGTAGTCCTTTATCAGGGTTCCCTGCGCGGGTGCGGGCGAAGGTTGTAGTCGTCCAGTCCGTGTAGTAGTGCTGGTGGTGGACGTATTGGTCAAAGTGGTTCTTGATTGCCATGTACGCATCAGCAAAGCTGTCATCTCTCTCCACAACCTGTATATAGAACGTTTCCGTACGCCCAGTGAGGATGCGGGGAAACACTGCGTGGAATTGCTCTTCTTGGATATCTACCTGCCAGCAGATGCTAAAGAAGACCTTAATCTTGTCATCAAGCAGGTCGTACGTATTGCCTGTGTACTTGTTGCTATTGTCCCAGAGCTTCGAGAATTGTGTGATTGTGTTGGCGTCGAGCCGATCGTTGCGTGACCATCGCGGCGGCAGCGTCTTATACGGGTCGTGTGGCAGGTCAGGAGGTCTGTTAGGTACACGGTTTGTCGGTTGCTGAGGGAAAGGCGTGACTTCGCGATATCTGTGAGGAAGCGGTGTTACTTCGCGATACGTGGTCTCTAGTGGCTGTGTCTGTGGCTCTTGATATTGGATGTGGCTTCGAACGCCTTGTCGTACTCCATACTGTTCGCCTTGTCGATCGCCTTGTCGCTCGTCGTGCGACAGTCGTTGCAGCTGCGGCGCTTGCGTAGGAACTGCAAAAGCTGTGTGCTGTGACTGCGGCTGCTGCAGTAGCTGAGGCTTTGACTGTGATTGCAGCGGCGCTTGCGGTTGCAGCTGTGGCTGCGATTGTTGTCTGTCCATAGGAGCTGCCTGGTGTGCGTTCTGCTGACGCTGGTAAGCTTCAGAACGTTTGTCAAACTTTGCAGCTTGGAACTCCACAGGGTCCCATTCAGGAGGGTTCTCTCCACCCAGTAGGTTAAAGAGAGAATCAGCTACTCTAGCGCGGACGTTGCCAGTGTATACTCCCCTGTGCCGTAGCACAGTCTTGAGAGACTTCAGTGTATTGCTGTCAACCCTCTGGAATAGCTCTTTTGTCCATCCCTCAAATTCCCATTGGTAGTCGAAGTATAGATTCTCATCCCATTCTGTTCCTTCATGGTAGTCATGGATAGTCTTCGCAACCCAGGTTGTCGCATGTGTTGCATCTGCATCCTTTGGTGCAGGTATACCCCAGAGAGAGGTGTCGATGACCTTGAGTGCGACTTTGTATGGACAGTCTTCCATAAGTTCCTCCGCAGTATACTTGGCCCATGGAGAAACAGCTTGTGCGCGTTCGCTTGTGTTGCGCTCTAGTGGGTCGTTGAGCAGTTGCTCTTGAATAGCAATGTCAATGTTGCTAGAGTTGCTCTGGTTGTCTGCCATCGTGCCGGCGTGTGTACGTGATCGGATCGTCCGGGGACGCTCGTAGGAAGTCGTTGCGTTGCTGACGCGCTGTGATCGAGATCAACAGCTTAAGAGGGAGGTTGAGAGTGCTTCTCTGCCTCGCTCTGTTATTAGCACAGATGTATCGTCCTGAGGTTCCCAAGGAATGTCAGGGTGTCAACAGTCTGTCTCTTATATGCGTTGATGACGCGCTCTGTGTCCGCGGATCGGCCTGAACCAGCAGCTTGAGAGGGAGGTTAGGAGTGCTTCGTGTTATCTCGGCCTCGCTCTGTTCTTAGCACATATGCATCGTCCTGAGGTTCCTCGGAATGTCAGGATTCAGCAGTCTGTCTCTTCTTCCTTGCTGTCTGTGATCGCCTAAGCAACCACTGATCAGTGTTGGTAGGTCTATAGCACTAGTGCTGAAAGGAAATAACGATAACTAGGAATGCATTCTGTTTGATGATTGTTCTTGTTTATTGATGTACAAAGGAGGAGAACTACAGAAGGGAGGGCTCAGGGGTTCTGGTCTGAGCGCTGCTCGGACGCTGCGATCAGTGCGCTCGTTCGCGTGACTGAGATCAGTGCGCCTGATCGCGTGGCTAAGATATTGTCGATACTTATGATCCGACAATTTTGCAATTACGGGAGATTTGGTTTGGACCACACGAGGTAAGCAGCAAGAGACAAAATCTTAGTTTTAAGGGACCCTATCTAGTTATGTTAAGACAAAAACTGTCTAGACGCTAATATTATGTAGAAAGTGCTAATTATGCCCCTTAAGGGAGCTGATAACGCCGGGCATTATATTACCTTAGCAGACAGACAGATCTATCAAAGCGTTGGAGATGCTTCGTCCCTATGAGCATGCCTTGGAGCGGGATAACACTAAGCCATTCGCTAACGAATACGTGCTTCTTGCGATTCGTAACAGAGAGAACCAGAGTGGCGTCCTAAACATGGTCCGCATGACGTTGAGTTCGACTGAGCTATCTAGGACCACAATCCGTCCAGGAAGGCAGCAATCAGACTCAAAACCGAGTAATGAATCTAATCTAATGCCAACGGTCGAGAACACACCCTAAAGAGGGAGACTGCCAAAGGCCATTAAGCGCAAACAACAGCTAGCAGTTGGTGATGACCTTGAGTCCCAAGACGCAGCCAAGAGAAGCCGAGTGGGGCCTCTCACAGGACCGAGAACGAGCACATCGCTTGTGCAGCTCTTTAATAATGATATGGCGGACCCACTTCTAGTACCCAATGCGCACTGCTCCACCTCAACAGGCAGCATCTAAGCAAAAACACCTGTATTACAAAGAAACTTCCCCAGACTTCCGCCAGTCGAGACGCCTACACCTCAGGCTGTGAACACATTGTATTCCACAGATGATCAAGCACTACGCATACAGTTTCACTGGAAAGTTGACTGCGACGGGATAGAGTTGGACTTTATGCGCACTCTAGGTGATATAAAAAGCTTTCGCACTTTGCTCGACACATTTCGCGAAGAAGCCAAGGGCATACCACCGGCGGCTCGAGCGGCTGCTGCCTACTGTGGACTAGCGTTGTTTACTGTTACTCTTATATATACTGCCTGTAGCTTCCTTAATACAACACTAGTACAATCGTCAACTTCTTCCCTATGCGTATCGTTTACCAACTCTTACAACGTCTTAAATGCCCTAGGTGCAGTGAATTTCATCTTCTGGCTCCGCAGAGATGCATGTGCAGACAACGAGTTTACCTGCAGGCAAGGCAAGGCTCAAAACATCCCAGCGCCAGGAGTGAGCGACACGCGGAGGACAACGGTCACGTTATCATCTAGGAGCAGTCTCATACAAGCTCATTTGTCTTAGTCACAGCCTATTTGCGTGACAAGAGACACAAGAACAGCAGAAGCATAGACTATAAAGTTGGTCGGACTTTCGACTAGACTTCTCTATCAGCTCCATTAGGTACAATCCATTAGGCTCGATTTGTAAAGCCTATGGGTACACTCTGCTAGGCTCGATTTGTGAAGCCCATGGGTACACTCCGCTAGGCTCGATTTGTGAAGCCCATGGGTACACTCCGCTAGGCTCGGTTCGGAACACCTAGAGAAACTGCGTATGGTCTATCGCATGTTGATACATGGTTGTTAGGCGATCTAACAGCAAACTCTTGATCCCTTCCAATACCTAATAACTAGGGGCAGTCTGCTGTAGTACTTCGACAATAAAATCATGCACTAGGGCTATGACGTTGCTGACGTATCCATGCTCGAGAACGCTCCAATTTGCGGCTAGCTCCTTTAATGTCACACCTAATATAGTTGCGTTGAAAGTGCCAAGTTCGAAGCCTCTAGATTTGCGGTGCAACTTCTTAATCCAATCAACAATATCGTTGTGGGAAGGAGCCAGGACAAAAGTATGCTCGCTAGTGAGGTCTTCAATGTCGTGGTGATTAGTTACCGTTAGCACCGGGAGCTAAAGCTTGGCTGCGCTAGTGGTTGCAGGTATCGTTGGGTTGTTCTTAACAGAGGAATTTTCAGACTGGAAGTTGTATACGTGCCCATGGATAGCTAGAGCTTTGGCGAACAACTCTCCGCGGTTTATCGCCTGGGTAGCGAGCCGAAGAGCACGATTCGAGCCAAACAGTTCTGCCCAACCATAACTGGCATGTACTGCGTCCGAGACAAGGCCTTGAAATTTAATGGCGACATTGACGATGTACTAGAACTGTTCTTCATGTGTCTGGCGTCTTGGATCCAATTGGCGTAGATTCTTGTCAAATAGAACGAGCTTTGGTGAGGTCGGATCTGTACAATCGAGCAGGGACCACCTGGCTTGGCACACTTGAAAATCACTCACGGAACCACGGTAGACAGCAAGAAGAACACCAATACAATCATCAACCCATCATTACCTATCCATCATACCATCTAACAATTAAGAGTCTCACTGCCGCGACCGACGCAAAATGGCACAATCTACCAACCGCGATCCTACAATAACGCTGAGGGACCACACCGACTACACGGGATGGTTCACGCAACTACAAGCCAGATGCGTAGTTCACAACATCTGGGACAAAATTAACCCAAAATCTAGTGTCCTAGAAACACCGAAACCTCCGCCTGTACGGGCGCCGATAGTCTCAGACTACACGCCGGCGGCTAACATCGACATCCCGATCAGACCGACCGAGCTATCGACAGGAGGCCAAAAGGCATTCAAGGAAGACCTTGAGTATTACAAGATACTCCTCGAGCAATACAAAAGCGACCGCCACGAATACGAAAAGGAGCGAACAAGCATGCAACAGATTGTCGCGTTCATACAATCCACAGTGTCACCACACCTGCTGCGCACGTGTTGCCTACCAGATAAACCACTCCGACAGTGGATTACCGACTTACAAATGACTGTTGGAGTCGACGAACAAATTGAACAAGAACGAGCCCGAGACCGATACCTCTTGGCCCTCAAGCCGATGAGAAGCGTGTCACAATGGGACACATGGCTAGCCGAGTATGATCAGGCAGCTACAGAGGCGGAGACATATCGAGTCGCTGAATTATCGCAATTGAATGTGATAACAAAGGACTTCCTGGCAGCCGTAAACAAAGTTGCGCCCATATGGTCCACAAATTTTCAGGACAATGGTAGATTTGCAACTGGCATGAGCCGGAAGGAGATGATGAAACGCTTCCGAGAACACATGATGGTGCATCATCCTCTTAGATCAGGGAAACACAAGGCCTTTACGGCTGATGATGCATCGTTTCTCGCTGAAGGGGGTGCAACCTCCCAGAGCAATGAAGGGGACGCCCAACATGCTGAAAGCGCGCCATCTGGCAACCGGGGAAGACCTCGTAATCAACGTACGACGGGTAGGAAAACCACCACGTCTAAGCGGCCTTCAGATCAAGGACCCGCTACCACAGGGGGAGCAAAATGCCCTGCATGTGGACAACGCCATACTATACGGGACTGCTACTATGTCAATCCAGACAAGGCACCCGAATGGTGGAAACCAAACGAGACTATTAATGAGCTCATAGATTTCAAGCGTCAAAATGACGCGTCATTTCAAGGACTTCTCCGCGGTCAAAGCAGAACCCGGTCAAGAACCCCAAATGTGATCAAACAGTCGCATACCCCAACACCTCCGACGCCCGAAACGAGAGAAGAATGACTCGAAGGCCGGAGAATCGCTGTTGTCAAGGCAGTCTTCAATGCAGCACCAAACGAAAGAAGCACTGCAGACTATCCGTTGCGGAGGTCATTTATCCTTGACTCAGGATCAACATGTCATATAACCAATGACTCTGACCGCGTCTATGGTTTCCGTCCACCGCTGCCTGGAGATTACATATGGGCAGGAAATTCCAAGGTGTGGATTAGAGGATATGGGTCAATCGACCTGATCGTGACAAACAAGGTCAAGAAAACAAAGCTGATGCTACAAGATGTGGCTATATGCCCAGACCTTCTGTGCAACCTCGTATCCTTTCGACTGCTACGGCAGAAAGGGATCTGGTGGGACACAAAATCAGACCCGACTACTCTAAGAGGGGCTGGAAACAGGATTATTGGAACCGTGACCGAAATATGCGGACAATGGGTGCTGGAACATAATCCACTCCCACCTGCCACATACCACACACACAAAATTACATCAAGAACTAAGAAAGGACCGCAAAAGGCCTCAGCTGTACTATGGCACAAAAGGCTCGGCCACCCAGGACCAGCCGCAATCGAACACCTGGTACAACAAGCTGAGGGGGTGCGAGTCAAGGGAATTACAACTGTGGAATGTAACTCTTGTGGACGAGCAAAATCGAAACGGAAGATAAGCCGAGCGCCGAGAGCCAACGAGGATGGACCGGGAGAAAGACTGACAATCGACTTCCACTCATACGAAGCTCAGAGCATTACGAAAGAGAAGAGTCAAATGCTAATTACAGACAAGTTCTCGGGCATGCAATGGGATCTCTACTTCACGGATCACCGGACTGCTAGATCAATCATCAAGGCGCTCTCTACATTCATCCTTTTCCTTAAGAACCACTACAACATCTCAGTAAAGACCATTGAGGCGGACAACGAAATAACATCTGTCAAGCCAGAAGTGGAGAGATGGTTGGCTACGCAAGGCATAATCGTAGAGCCTTCGGCACCAGATACACAAGCACAAAATGGAGGCGCCGAACGCTCAGGGGGTGTGAACAAGGAGAAAGCTCGCGCCATGCGACTTGACGCCAACCTATCTTGGGAACTGTGGCCGGAAATCACGAGAGCTGCAGTATACCTCTACAATCGTACGCCAAACTACATAAACAACTGGAAAACACCGTACGAAATATTCTTCACGAGGGTTGCCTTTAGCAATGGAATTGTTACCTCACTACGAAAACCAAACCTGGCACACTTAAAGTCGTACGGCTGCAAGGCGTTTGCGATGACCGACGATACACACCGAGGCAAATCACGCCTCCAACGCCTCGACCCAAAGGCGTGGATTGGTTATCTAGTTGGATACCGATCATCAAACATCTACCGAATATGGATACCTTCTCTCGGCAAGGTGATAAGCACCCGAGATGTTGCTTTTGACGAAGAATCAATCTTCAACGGGACAACCGAGGATCTCATGGACAACCTTATGCATAATACGCTTGAAGAGATAGCGACACACATCAGGACCATCGAACTACCTACTCCCACCCAGCAACAAGAAACGGACTCATTCTATGAGGACGAAGCCCCTGTGGAGTCGTCAGAGCAACAAGACGAAACAGACCCACCAGGCTACTACCAAGGAAGGAAAATTCGGGATAACTACCCGACACCTCCGCCAACACCGCCTCCAGTCGCATTACTCACGCGGCTAATGGCTGGAGACCAACCAAGTCTGACGCAACAAGCGTCCCCAACTACTGTCCCCTGGGCAGCAGCCTTCATGGCAGGGGCCCAAGCCGGTTGCGTTGGAAAATACAGAGGAGAAGCTATGGACAAGGCTAAGGTAATAAGAGTGCTCGCCAAAGGCTTGAAGCCCCACCGAAGTCAGCTTCCTCCTCTGCCAACGTGCCGAACCAAGCTTGAGGATCACCCAATGGGCGAAATGTTCCAAGAGGCCGAGCGAGAGCACCTCGCAAGCCATCAAAATATGAAATCCTTGACTGCATGTGGGTTTACACCTACAAATTAGACAAACACCACCGTTTGTTAAAATGTAAGGCGCGACTAGTAGTCCGAGGAGACCAACAACGGAACATTACCTCGCAAGACACTTACGCAGCCACGCTCGCCAGCCGGTCTTTCCGCATGATGATGGCGATAGCGGCTCACTATGATATGGAGCTTAAGCAATACGACGTTACCAATGCGTTCGTTCACGCAACTATGGACCGAGAAGTATACATGAGAATGCCTCGGGGTTACCAAAAACCTGGAACCATATTGCAGGTAAATAAGGCACTGTATGGCCTTCGCATATCACCCCTGCTCTGGCAGAAAGAGTTCACAACCACGCTCAAAGCAATAGGTTTCCAAGCGGTGCCGCATGAGCCGTGCTGCCTTGTGAAGGATGGGGTCATCATATTCTTTTACGTGGACGATATCATACTCGCGTATCATAAGAAGAACGAGCCAGAAGCACAACAAGCGATTACACGCTTGCAGGACAAGTACACTTTTACCGGGGGGAACGATCTTCAATGGTTCCTTGGTATGGAGGTCATACGAGACCGCACAAACCACAGAATACAACTATCACAGGCAGCCTACGCCGACAAAATAAGCCGACTAGCGGACAAGACAACTATACGACATGACACTCCAATGGCTGCGATTGAACTGAAACCAAGGGCCGGATTGGCAATGCCAACAGAGATCAACAAATTTCAGCGCAAGATCGGATCTCTGCTGTTTGCAGCTGTTACTACAAGGCCTGACATTGCCTTTGCAACATCACGACTCGCCCGTTTCCTATCAAACCCGGGACCTGATCACCAAGATGCGGCGGACCGAGTTCTATTATATCTGCTTTCTACAAGACGACGAGCTCTGGAACTTGGAGGAAATTCAGGACTTCAAATCGCAAGCGATGCCTCATTTGCTGACAATACCTTGGACCGCAAAAGCTCCCAAGGTTACGCCATCAAACTCTTCGGCGGACTGATTGCATGGAAAGCAAACAAACAAGACACTGTAACCACATCGACTACTGAAGCCGAACTACTAGCCCTTTCGCAAGTAGCCAAAGAGGCACTATTTATCTCAAGACTCCTTCGCGAACTCCAGGTTGACCTGGATGCAAACACTGTGATCATCCAGTGTGATAATAAACAGACAATTCGCCTAGTGACGGAGGAGATTTCCCGTCTTCACACGAAACTACGGCACGTGGATATCCACAACCACTGGATCCGACAAGAAATATCTGAAGGAAGGATCAAGGTGGAATACGTGCAATCCGAAGAAATGATTGCCGACGGACTTACGAAGGTCCTCCCAGGAAACAAATGGAAAGGTTTCCTTCAACAACTTGGACTGGTTGAAATCAACATCAGGGAGGTAACGAAGATCGTACCTCTTGAGGAGATCCAAGAACAACTTGAGAACCTCACAGTCGCATAACTACCAGCTACGGAGGGGTTCCAAGCTGAGGGGGTGTGTCAAATAGAACGAGCTTTGGTGAGGTCGGATCTGTACAATCGAGCAGGGACCACCTGGCTTGGCACACTTGAAAATCACTCACGGAACCACGGTAGACAGCAAGAAGAACACCAATACAATCATCAACCCATCATTACCTATCCATCATACCATCTAACAATTCTTCTCCGCTGTTTTAAGCTTTTATAAGAGTTTAGATTAGACCTGCAGTATTAGTGTCTATTTCAACAATTATACGTATTGTTGGAAAGTGGAATTGCACTGTCCTAATCAGGCTAGCACCACGTGACCGATAATCCTGTATTTAGCCCCTGAGTAGAGCAGACTCCAATCTACACACTTACATGCCATGACTGAGAGAGTCATTCTTTCTCAATAGGTTATGAGCCCGGGTTTACGCGCTTGCGTGTGCATTGTGAGTGTCCGGAGTGTCGTTTCTTCGATATGGGCAGCAAGCTGGTATATGCGTGTCTGCGCCAGAACAACCCAGGAGGTCGTCGCCTTCTATATTCTAAGACACTGGGCCGTCGCCCTGGCTGCCGCGAAGGGTATTAAGTCCTGAAGACACTGGGTCGTCGCCCTGGCTGCCGCGAAGGGTATAAGTCCTGAAGACACTGGGTCGTCGCCCTGGCTGCCGCGAAGGGTATTAAGTCCGAAGAAAAATGGACTATCGTCCGGAGAAGCTGGGAGCGTCTCGAAGATACCTTGGGCGAGTTATACCCAATTCCGACGCGCGAGTCGAAGAGAGCAATGGTTGCTCTATCCCTTTTCAACCAACCTTTTGACAACGATTCGAATACCTACCTACCGACGGTAACCATCGATTCTTCCGAAAACGACTCGAATTGCCTGCCTATCGATGGTAACCTTTCGAGCCCTTCTTTTATACCGGTAGCTACAGTTCGACAGCTACTTTCGATTCCTCAAACTCGAAAACCTACCGTTTGACGGTGCTCGAGGTTTTTTACTCTCTCGAACTCTACCCACCTACCCCCACCCGATTTCTCGATCGATTTTTTATCTTCTTTCCAAAGGATTTCGTCAAATAAACGCAAAGAAGCAAAGGCTTATATAACGATGGGGGAGAGTAAGGGTGTTAGGGTCTGGAGCCCCGAATAGGACACAGACAAGGAGGCAGGAGCGGAGGAACGGAGCGGGGACAACAAGAGAGGAGAGCGTACACAGCTAGAGTACTGGGAGTACCAAGCTGGGGGAGCGCTGACTCTCACGTAGGAGTCGAGGGAGAGTCGGTATGTTGGTGATATCGATTCTACCTTGATTTTCAAACGCGAAAATTCTCTCGACCTTCTTTCTCGACCTTCTTTCTCGACCTTCTTTCTCGACTCTTCACTCGGCCGACACCTCACTTTACTTGAGGGACTCGCAACGTGACGGCCGCTACAGGGTGACAGGGAGGTTTCATTCTTGTTGACAAGGCACATAGAAGTCCGATTGGCTACGAGAGTAGCCAGATCAAGTCCTGGAGTTTTACTATTCTAGAGGGTGTTCTAGCAGTGGCTTGCCTTCTTAAGACAATTGCACTTCTGGGGGAGTGTTGGAAAGTGGAATTGCACTGTCCTAATCAGGCTAGCACCACGTGACCGATAATCCTGTATTTAGCCCCTGAGTAGAGCAGACTCCAATCTACACACTTACATGCCATGACTGAGAGAGTCATTCTTTCTCAATACGTATAGTGTTAGAACTAACTTTAGAGAATTCTTGACAGATATAGTCCTTAAGTATTGCCTAAAGTCGTATCTAGAGTATTCTAACTCCTACTTTGCCTTTGTCTAGATTGCTGTATAGTTGTCAGATAACAGGTGTTGGAGCAGTGGGACAGGCAATAGACCTGCCAAGAAAAGGCGCAGGGGCCCCCACTCCGACTTAGATAAGACGCAGCCTTAAGCGAAGAACACAGACACGATCAACAATCACAAATAATCATCACATCCTTCAAATCATACCATCTGACAATTAAGAGTCTCACTGCCGCTACAAGAGGCAATATACAAGCAAAATGACGTCCAATCAGAACCAGAGGGATGCGACGGTCATCCTAACCGATTCAAGCAACTGGATCCCCTGGTACCGCCAGCTCAAGATGAAGTGTCAATCGCAAGGCATCTGGCCTTTGGCAGACCCAGAAGGAGTACAATTCCAACGCATACGACCAGAGGCCCTGCTACCTCCAGATATCTCGCAATACGAACCGTTGATAAGCACGAGCAACGCCTCAACCGCATCATCACACACTATCCGAGCTGGTCGAAGCAGCGCACGGGGCGCAGCGCACGACACAGTTGACACGTCAACAACCGCCCCGCAGACTCCTTCAACACCAACGCGAGTATCAGACCTCTCAGAAAAGGGGCAGGAAGCATACAAAGAGGATCGCGAGGACTACAAACTCCGTCTCGAGTCATACAAGATACTTGAGAAGGACTATCAAGATGAGAACAACAGAATATCAAAGACGGTTGAACACATCCTAACAACCGTAACACCGCATCTACAACTCAGTTGCTGCGCAGAAAATGGAACACTGCGCGAATGGGTAACTGCCCTCCAAGACACAGTTGGAGTGGACATAGACGAAGAAAGGGCGCGAGTACGAGAAAGATACCACGCCGCACTCAGGCCAATGCGAACAACTGCAAACTGGGAGACATGGCTGAGTGAGTATGACCAGGCAGCAACTCGAGCCGAGACCCTTGAGGTGGCCGAGGTTATGCAAACACAAGCTGTTATCGATGACTTCCTGGGCTCCGTATCGAAAATGGCATCAACCTGGACTGCATCGTTCCAAGGGCCAGGATACGACAAGAAAGCCATGAACAGGAAAAGGATGATAAAACTCTTCCGTGACTATATGAGCCTCCAATATCCATCAAGAGGGAAGCCAAAGAGCGCCTTCGCGGTAGGAGAAGCATCATACGCGGCGAGCGGTGAATCCGACTCGAACACACAGAGGGACGCCTCAAGTGTGGAAATAAGAGCGCCATCCAACAACAACAACCAAGGCCGGGGAAACCCTAGGCAGATGGTGGTCTGCGGCGCAGCGCTTGCTTGGCCTCAGCCTGGCGGCCATGTAGCCTGCAGCAGTCGCGAGGTCCAAGGCTGGGACCAAGCATGCATCTATGCGCCTGATCACCACCCTACTCGCCCCGCCGTACCGCCCTGGATTCGTAGCGTATCCGACAGACTGTGACCACATAGCAACACCGACGGAATCTTTACAGCACAATGGACACAGACAAAGTCACCCGGCTAGGCAGGTATCCTACGTTACGCGTAAGATAAAGTATTTGACTTGAACAACCAGCCCTCAATGCATCCCATGTGTTCCAGTCTCGACAAACAACATGGGAAGAACTGCTACAGGCTAGTGAAGTGTAGGATCTGCATGTATGGTACTGACTGAACTATAGGACGGCCACGCTGCACGCGTCCAAGTAGTGTAAGTTGCCGACAGAGCAGCTTTTGTTTACGATTTGACACCAAATAGCTTCGCGTCTGCCAAATCGTTTTTAAGTACCATGCCGAAACTCCAGGAAAGCCTCAGAGGCAAGCTGAAGATCTCTTCGTTCTTCGACAGAATGCATCTTCAGTCAAGCGGCTTTTGCGGGTATGACGTCTGGCTGGACAAGAACGAGGACCTAGAATTCTACACTATGTACAGTAGCGCCGGCAAAGCTTAGAACACTGTCGGGATGTCGCTCATCAGGCCCTAGCGTACTGGTCCCGCTTCACCGTCAAACAGACGTACGACAAGCTCCAGCCAAAGAGGACGTTCACACCACACATCTCCAACCATCACAACGGCTCCGGTGAGTGGAACGCTGACATCACGATACATGGGCCGCAGAGTGCGCGACACGGATGGGAATGGTACGAGATGGGGTTCTTCGCTTGCTGGACGCAGTCGGGGTCGCTCACGCTGCTGTGCTTTGATCTGCCTGCGAAGTCGCAATCGGATATTCATTCGACGTTCTGTTCGCAGAACGTCTCTCATTCCTGCCCGTACGCCGTGTTTCCGCAGGTCTTGGATGCGCTGCTTCGGCTGTATGATGACTCGGTCTGGGCGATCAGAAACCACATCAGCCAGTGGGAAGCGGTAAGTTTCGTTCGCCGCGCCTGTCGCTAATACCAGTGAGGCTCACCAGCAGCAGAGGAGGTCGCTAGAGACCGACTACTTCCTTTTGCACGAGATTGCCAGACACGGGGTGCACGTCAGCGAGACTCTTAGCGTGGCCATACGGTCCCTTGACGCCATGCAGCATCACCATGAGCGGTTCCGTACAGACAGCGACCTCGCCCGCAGCAAGAACGGCCGCAGACGCTGGGACAAAGTTGGCAGTCGCTTCGAGTTCCAGCTCGGCCTCCTACAGGGCTTGCTCCAATGGTCTGAGGCGAACAACGCGCGCATCCAGAACGAGATCACTCTTGTAAGCCCAGTCTGCGATAGGCAGTATGTAGTGGTGTCCCGAGCTTACGATATCAGGCTTTCAATGCAGCAGCTCAGAGGGACAGCAAGGTCCAGCTGCAGATTGGAGAAGAAGCGAAGAGAGAAGCGTCGGCGATGAAGGCGATCGCTGTGGTCACGATGACTTTCTTTCCAGCCACCTTTGTTTCTGTGAGTTTTCCGATCTCTTTAAACTGACTCTCATTGTTCATATGTGGCTCACACAACCCGTTGCACAGACGATCTTTGGGACCAACTTCTTCTCGTTTCAGCCTGACAGAGACGCTGGGCGATCATCCTTTGCTGTGTCCCCTCAGTTCTGGATATACTGGGCACTTTCTGTCCCGCTGACTGTTTCAACGCTTGCTTTGTGGTTCTGGTGGAGCCGTTGGGCTGAGCACTTGCGGCTCTCCAGGTCCAGAACTGATATCTTTCGCGCCAGACAGATTGCGCCATAGGAACAGGTCAACTATAGATACTGTTGAGAATACAGTCCGCAAGTGACTTGGTGGTATCAGGCGGAGGAGTAGTCACATGATTGGTGGCACGTGTAGGTGGGTCCTAGCGGGGAGCTTGGACGCAGCTGCACGTAACACGGATACAACACGAATCGTACCACCACTACCGTTGTGCCTTAGAAGAGCGCTCTATTAGGTAGTCATACTACTACTAATAGTGCCAGCTTCTCAATAGATACGCAGAATAACATACTGTACTGTTGTGTTAATAGACTAGAGCTTGAACATTGAGGTGCTTTACTAATTGAGCAAGGCTGATTGGAAATTGCGACAAGGCTGAAATGTAGCCAGGTGCTGCTGCCTAAGCGCTTTTCCCACCGCTTACAACCATTGCTCGCTACTATTTACTGCTGCACACTCACACGACCTGCATCGCTTTACGTCTCTAGAAGCTGTCGCAAGAGGCGCCCGCTCACTACCATGGCTAAGAACCACCAGTTTACCATAGGATGGATCTGCCCTCTCCCGCTCGAGAAAGAGGCTGCAAGGCTGGTGCTGGACGAAGAGTACCCACAAGAGGAGGTTCAGTACCAAAACGCATACTACCTCGGCGTTCGGATAGGAAAACAAAAGGTCGTCATGGGAGTGCAGCGAGGAATAGGACTTGAATATGCGACATCTCTTGCCGAGAGGATGCGCGCTGGCTTTCCTAATATCCAGAGTTGGCAACAAACAAATCAAATCAAATCAAGTCCCGCGAACGGCCCTACTGTTGGTATGTGCCCGCTAGCACGGACCAGATGGTGCTGCGTGGAGAGACTTGATTTGGACTTGATTTGTTTGTTGCCAACTCTGCTAGTAATATCAGACACTTCCTCCTGGTCGGCATCGCTGGCGGCGTACCTCGCTACGGACCAGCCGGTGCAGTCTCGGAGATTGTGCTTGGAGACGTGGTCGTCAGCTCTCCTCGAGGCAACCATGGCGGGGTGTTGCAGTACGACAGGGGCGCGTGGAAGGGCCAAGGGCGACTGAACTTTTGCGGACACACCAATGGCGTTCCTGGCGACCTTTTGGCCGCAGTCAACAATTTCCGCGCAGACGGCTGGTCTAAGACCAACATCGCAGAGGTCTTGAAGCAGATGCGTCTCAAGCTTGACGAGCAGCGAAAGCACCAGTACGACGACCCAGGCGTCGACGCTGACCGGCTCTTCCAGGACACTTACGAGCACCAAGGCACGGAGCTTGACGACTGCAGTGCATGCTGCGATGCGAGGTACATTATTTCACGTTCAGCTCGAGGAGAGGGAGCTAAGCGATCGGTTGACAACCCGTCCGTTCATTTCGGCAACATTGCTTCGAGCAATCAGCTGCAGATATCTGCTGTCGAGCGCAACAGAGTGCGGCGGGAGCACGACGCCATCTGCTTCGAGATGGAAGCAGCAGGCGTGATGAACGAGTACTCGTGTGTCGTCGTTCGCGGCATCTGCGACTATGCAGACTCGCACAAGAACAAGGGCTGGCAGAACTACGCGGCAGCTACTGCAGCAGCGTACGCTAAAGGGCTGTTGTCTAGGATCCCCGCGGTAGACACTAGTAATAGTGCGCGGTCTACAGAACAGCCTCCACCTCAGCAAACTGCAAGCACGCAGAACAATACCTTCGGCAACAGCAGAGACAGCATCCAGGCCGGAATTATCAACGGCAACATCCAGTTTGGACGACATTGAATGTTGGGATTGTAGCCACTAGCCACTAGCCACTAGCCACTAGCCACTAGCAAACTAACAATAGATATTAATGCTTGACATGCTCTTAGAACACTTTGAGATGGGATGCTTTAATGCAGTGCAACAACGTGTTAGATCAAAGCCGCGCGCAGAGCTGGCGGCGTGATTGGGACGAGGATGCATAATGATTGGGACGAGGATGCATAATGACTTGGCTCCAGCCGTGGGCCTCGCGAGTGACTGCTTGGGGTTGTCAGGCTGGCGGCGTGATTGGGACGAGGATGCATAATGACTTGGCTCCAGCCGTGGGCCTCGCGAGTGACTGCTTGGGGTTGTCAGGCTGGCGGCGTGATTGGGACGAGGATGCATAATGACTTGGCTCCAGCCGTGGGCCTCGCGAGTGACTGCTTGGGGTTGTCAGGCTGCAGGCTGCATGGCCGCCAGGCTGAGCCCGAGGAGGCGCTGCGCCGCAGACCATCACCACAGACACTCCATCGCTGCTGCTACACGTGCATTAGCGATGCCATGGCCTCTGCGACATCGACAGCAACATTCGGCAACGCCAACCGTAGCATCCAAGCTCACACCATCAACGGCTCTGTTGAGTTCCATGTTCCGTCCGGTACGTTGCAAGGCCGCCCCACCAGGCCCGCAAGCTCTCAGTAAGAACGGATCGCTGACACGTCAACGCTAGGCTACGAGAGCACCCTCGGTCGTCTACCGCAAGCTGCCGACGCGCCCTTCAACTCGTACGTGAAGCAGGACGAGCCCGCCTGCCTCCCCGGCACGCGCGTCGACCTCCTTCACGAGATATACAGCTGGGTGGACGGCACTGATGAGCGGTGCATCTTCTGGCTGAGCGGGCTGGCGGGCACGGGCAAGTCGACCATCGCCCGGACGGTGGCCCGCAGGTACTACGACAGGCAGCGGCTCGCAGCGAGCTTCTTCTTCTCGCGCGGCGGCGGCGATGTTGGGCACGCGGGCAAGTTTGTGACGAGCATCGCGGTGCAGCTCGCGCACAGCGTGCCAGCAGTGCGGCAGCTTATCAGCGACGCTGTAGCAAAGCGCAGCGACATTGTGAGCCAGGCGTTGGGCGACCAGTGGCAGCACCTCGTCTGCAGTCCGCTGTCGGAGCTGCGCGAGTCAGAACAAGGGCCAGAAACATACGTCGTAGTCGTCGATGCGCTCGACGAGTGCGACAGCGACAGCAACATCCGCATCATCGTGCAGCTGCTGGCCAAGGTGCCGTCGTCGATAACAGGCGTCCGGCTGCGGGTGTTGCTGACGAGCAGGCCAGAAGTGCCGATCTGGCACGGGTTCAGCCAGATACCAGGGGAGCACCAGGACTTCGCGCTTCATCGAGTATCGCCATTGATCATTAACGACGACATCCGCCTCTTTCTGGAGCATGAGTTTCGATCGATTAAAGAAAAAAGTCAAACTCCTATTCCTACAGACTGGCCTGGCGCAACAGTCATCGCACAGCTAGTCCAGAGTGCAAGCCGTCTGTTCATATGGGCAGCAACTGCCTGTCGGTTCATTGAGAAAGGGGTAACAAGGAAGGTGATGCGCGATCGACTGCAAACTATTCTACAGAGTAGTGGGCCAATATCTGAACCAGAAGCGCATCTTAACAGGATCTACACCACTGTTCTCACGTCTTCGGTGCCAACTACACTCACGGAAAAAGAAAAGGAAAATCACTGCCTTCAAGCAAGATTTATTCTAGGAAGCATAGTGGTTTTACGCTCTCCTCTTTCTGCGCTGTCCTTGGGTCGACTGCTTCCTCTCGGAGACCTTGTTTCCGGGGAGGATGTCGAAGACGTTCTACAAGGCCTACATGCTATTCTAGATGTGCCGGAAAGCTCAGCTGAACCACTACGCCTTCACCATCCCTCGTTTCGCGACTTCCTCCTCAATAAGAATCGGTGCAGTGATGTCAACTTCTGGGTGGACGAGATAAGCGCACACAAGAAGCTAGCGTCCTGCTGCCTTGAGCTCATGTCGGCGACTGGCGGCCTTCGGCAGGACATGTGCAGTCTCTCGAAGCCCGGGACGCTGAGAGGCGAGATAAGAGAGGAGGCAGTGGCTAGCGGCCTGCCGCCGGAGCTGCAGTATGCGTGCCGCTACTGGGTCGAGCATGTCGAGCGCAGCCATCCGAGCATTACAGATGGAGACGTAGTGCACATCTTCCTGCAGATGCACCTTCTGCACTGGCTCGAAGCGATGAGCCTAATGGGGGAGACAGGGCAGTGCGTGCGCCTGCTGGCAAGGCTGCAGGCCTTGATAGCGGTAAGAGTCGGTACGTGGCAAACACGACAAGACAGACACTGACTTGCAACACAGTCACCTACAAGCGGGTGTGCAGGCTTTCTCCGCGATGCGAACCGATTTGTGCTGCGCTTCTGTTCCGTTCTAGCAGAGGCGCCTCTGCAGGTGTACTCGTCAGCGCTTGTGTTTGCACCGGAGAGGAGCGTTGTTCGAAGGGCGTTCGTTGATCAAGTCGCTCAGGAAGTGCAGATGGTGTCAGACAGAGATACAGACTGGGACGCGTGTCGCAGCGTGCTGGAGGGCCACAGAAGCGGTGTTACGGCGGTGGTGTTCTCGCCAGACGGACAGCTGGTCGCCTCAGCATCTTTGGACAATACAGTGCGAGTGTGGGAGACGGCGACGGGCACGTGTCGCAGCGTGCTGGAGGGCCACAGAAGCGATGTCACGGCGGTGGTGTTCTCGCCAGACGGACAGCTGGTCGCCTCAGCATCTAACGACAGCACAGTGCGAGTGTGGGAGACGGCGACGGGCACGTGTCGCAGCGTGCTGGAGGGCCATACAAGTTATGTCATGGCGGTGGTGTTCTCGCCAGACGGACAGCTGGTCGCCTCAGCATCCGACGACACGACAGTGCGAGTGTGGGAGACGGCGACGGGCACGTGTCGCAGCGTGCTGGAGGGCCACAGAAGCGATGTCACGGCGGTGGTGTTCTCGCCAGACGGACAGCTGGTCACCTCAGCATCTAACGACAGCACAGTGCGAGTGTGGGAGACGGCGACGGGCACGTGTCGCAGCGTGCTGGAGGGCCACAGAAGCGGTGTCAATGCGGTGGTGTTCTCGCCAGACGGACAGCTGGTCGCCTCAGCATCTTGGGACAATACAGTGCGAGTGTGGGAGACGGCGACGGGCACGTGTCGCAGCGTGCTGGAGGGCCATACAGACAGTGTCACGGCGGTGGTGTTCTCGCCAGACGGACAGCTGGTCGCCTCAGCATCTTGGGACAATACAGTGCGAGTGTGGGAGACGGCGACGGGCACGTGTCGCAGCGTGCTGGAGGGCCACAGAAGCGGTGTCAATGCGGTGGTGTTCTCGCCAGACGGACAGCTGGTCGCCTCAGCATCTTGGGACAATACAGTGCGAGTGTGGGAGACGGCGACGGGCACGTGTCGCAGCGTGCTGGAGGGCCACAGAAGCGATGTCAATGCAGTGGTGTTCTCGCCAGACGGACAGCTGGTCGCCTCAGCATCAGGCGACACGACAGTGCGAGTGTGGGAGACGGCGACGGGCACGTGTCGCAGCGTGCTGGAGGGCCACAGAAGCCGTGTCAATGCGGTGGTGTTCTCGCCAGACGGACAGCTGGTCGCCTCAGCATCTTGGGACAATACAGTGCGAGTGTGGGAGACGGCGACGGGCACGTGTCGCAGCGTGCTGGAGGGCCATACAGACAGTGTCACGGCGGTGGTGTTCTCGCCAGACGGACAGCTGGTCACCTCAGCATCTAACGACAGCACAGTGCGAGTGTGGGAGACGGCGACGGGCACGTGTCGCAGCGTGCTGGAGGGCCACAGAAGCGATGTCAATGCAGTGGTGTTCTCGCCAGACGGACAGCTGGTCGCCTCAGCATCAGGCGACACGACAGTGCGAGTGTGGGAGACGGCGACGGGCACGTGTCGCAGCGTGCTGGAGGGCCACAGAAGCGATGTCAATGCAGTGGTGTTCTCGCCAGACGGACAGCTGGTCGCCTCAGCATCCGACGACACGACAGTGCGAGTGTGGGAGACGGCGACGGGCACGTGTCGCAGCGTGCTGGAGGGCCACAGGAGCGGTGTCAATGCGGTGGTGTTCTCGCCAGACGGACAGCTGGTCGCCTCAGCATCTTGGGACAAGACAGTGCGAGTGTGGGAGACGGCGACGGGCACGTGTCGCACCGTTCTGGAAGGCCAATCCTCGTTCATTAACCATCTCACGTTCTCGCCAGATGGCCGTGTTCTGCGTACTAATAAAGGAGACATCCCGCTGCCTCCAGGTCTCTCCCCGATGTCATCTCTCAGGCAGGAAGAACATCCTTCGCAGCTCTCAGTAGAGGAACAGTGGGTGCTGTGCAAAACGCACCGCTTACTGTGGCTGCCGTTCGAGTATCGGGCAGACATCGCAGCAGTGTGCAAAGACGTAGTCTGTCTTGGATGTCCATCAGGACGCGTAGCTCTGCTGAGGCTGCGACAGTGTGCGCGGGAGCATTGTAGTTAGCCAGGGTGCGTGCACAGGCGTTATGATGGAGAGTGCTTGAAGATTATGTATACTAATTGCAGCAAACAGCTACTAATGGCCATTAAAGCATAGACGCGCTCCCTGCACAGCATCTTGACGATGTTCTTAGTACTGTGGTCAAGTCGCAAGCCAGATGCTGGATGAACGCTTCTCACGTTACGCCGGCATCGGTGCGCAAAGACTACGCACAGCCACAGCAGCACGTGGTGTCATTTCAAAAGAGCGCGCGTGTAAGGCTGTCTTGCGCTAGACAGCGTTGGCAGCCGCTCGCTTCGGAGGCGGGCAGGTCACACGTGGAGCTTGGCCGCAGGGATGGACTTTGTGTATAGCGCCGGAAATCAGGATTCGTCGCATCTTGCGAGCAGACCTCAGCACGCTACTGCATGCTGCCGCGAGCGAAGTGACGCTAACGCATCCCGACCTGCTGGGTCGCTTCTTGCAATCTTCGCTCTTGACCGGCGAGTGCGAGTGCGAGTTGTATTTAACGTCTATATATAAAGCCTCCCTTGGGCATGTAGACGGGCTATGCCTATGGCTTGCCGTGCTCTGCCTAGGATGCCTATTCTTGTGTACATGATTGTCGTCTCGTAGTGGTTGCTCCGCCTGTTGATCGCCAATACAATAGTTGTGCAGTAGGCACCTGTCCGCCTTTAGTTGTTATAGCTAGTGCTTACGAAGGAGCGTATTAAATAAAGAGATAGAGAAAGAGAAATGAGACAGAGAAAGAGAGAACAGAGAACAGAGAAGAGAAAGACAGAATAAGAGAAAGAGGAGGGGAGAGAAGGTAGGGCAAGTGTAGGGTCTAGTGAGGCCTACATATTGCGCTGTAGAAGCCGGTGATTTCTAGGAAAGCAGCAAAGTCCTCTGGCTCTTCCCAGAGCATCTGGAGGTACTTGGCTGCTTCGCTAGGTGTTCTGGGGGGTGCTCGTGGCCGCTTTGGCCAGCGCCGGAAGATGCTTGCTGTTCTGGTTTTCCGACATAGTGCGATGTGCAAGGGAGTCTTGGGGCGTCCGCAGGTGCACCCGAGAGTCGCGTTGTCATGATGGAATTTCCGATGGTACCATGCAAAGTCTCCATGGCTGGTCCGGATTGCCAGCAGCCTTGCTAGGGTAGGGCGTGTCAACCTGAGCTCACGTGGCGGTCGGGTGGGTTGGTACGGTAGCTTCCATTGGGTGTACCAGTTGGAGAGCTTGCTCTTTGCGTTGCTCCACCAAGCTGTGCTGGCTGTGGCTAGTGCTGCTTTCCTTATTGTGCGTATGCCCGATACGGTTGGTTGTGCTGCTAGCCCGAAAGGGGTAGAGGGTTCTTTCGCCTCAACATCCGCGAGGCGGTCTGCTGCTTCATTGCCTTCGATGTTGGTGTGTCCTGGTGCCCATCGAATCTTGACATTAGGCCTTGTATTCATTATCTCCTGGCATTGAAGGAACGCCCATTGCGAGGAGTTTGAGGCTGTTCCGCGTAGGCACCAGATTACCGAGGTGCTGTCTATGCACAGATAGACTGCATCTGCTGGTCTTGCTATCTGGGCCGCGTGCTGAAGTGCTCTGCATGCCCCGATCGCTTCCGCATCAAAAACGTGTGATAACGAGTGGAGAGACCCGCGTCCTGTCGCTACCTGCACTTGGGCCTGGTATATGGCATACCCATAGGTGACTCTCATTTCCCTTCAGAGTGCTGTTTCTGACCCATCAGAGAAGACTGTGATCGTGCTGCTGTCCAAAGAAGCCCACCATTCTTTGAATTCCTTTGCAGCGGCTTTCTTCTCTACCCCTAGCGTCGGATCTGTGCGGCAACCCTTGCGAGAAGTGTGGCGCTATCAGAGCTGGCCGAGGGATGGCTGGCAGTAGCAGACCTAGCCTCTGGATCTTAGTCCTTGTTGCTGCTCTCTCCTATCCTGGTGCCAGATCGATTGTGTGGTATAACTGCTCGGTGGTGAGAGGGTGCTGGCGGTCTGTTGTCTGGAGTCGTAGTGCGAGACGCCACCTAGCCTCTTCCAGTGCAACTTCTGCTGACGGTATCCCAGCCTCTCTAAAGAGAATTGGTAGGGGTGTTGTTCTGTATGCTGGTAGTATTGCCCTTGCAGCCTGTACAAGCACAGCCTGGATAGCCGCAATGTGCTGTCCAAACTCTGTGCTGACGGCGCTAGGGTTGGCTTTTCCTCTGTTTCTCGGGTTCCTTGTTCGTCCCTCATACCAAGCCTCGGTTCCATATAGCAGTGAAGGCAGAACGCATGTAACTACTGCTTTTCGCATAGCGTCTGGGGGCGGGCCATGAGCCGTGTTGGCTAGGCTTCTCAAGTGGTTGACAAGTTTCTTGGTAGCTGCTGCTCTGTGGGCTACGTGGGGTTTGAAGCTAAGCTGGCGGTCAAACCACACTCCGAGCCATCGTAGTGCCGTCTGCGATCTATCTGCGGCTGGTGCGATTGGTTCTAGCGATATTGCGTCGGATATAGGTATGACTTGGAGAGTAGCTGTCCTTCTGGCGGGTGATGTGGATTGCTTCTAGCTTCTCTGGGGCGAAGGTAACCTTGTTCTTGCTCCCCACTGGTTGATGGCCTGTATGTCGTTGGCCAGAAGCTGGACGTTTCGTCTAGAGTCTTTGATGCTCTGTAGATATTGATGTCGTCTGCGTAGCCGAAGCGTAGCGCTCTGTCCTGGTTGAGAAGCTCAGCTAGGTACAGTGTGTACAGAATTGGCGACAACGGAGATCCTTGTGGTGTGCCGCAGGCTACTGGGTAGCGAGGCGTTGTCTCGTTTCCAAGTCTTACCTGCACACGGCGCTCTGTCAGAAAAGAGTCAATAAAACCGGATGCAGGCTGGTGGCCAGCCTTGCTGGGCCATTCGGCGTAGCAGCCGATTCTTGAGAAGTGCATCGAATGCTCCCTGCACGTCCATTGTGACCATAGTCACAGGCGTTTGCCTACTGCTAGAGCCTGTTCTACGGTCGTGGCGTGAATGCCGCTACGATGTCCATGGCTGATCGCTTTGGCACAGCTCCCACGTGTTGGGGGCTGATGACATCGTGCGTTATTGCTGTTGTAGCAATTCTTCTTGCCACCAGACGTTCTAGCCCCTTGCCAATGCATGAGAGCAAGGCTATCGTCGCATCGACCGCGCTGACGTGCGGTCTTTCTTTCCAGCCTTTGGTATCATGGTTACTTCTGCTGTGCGCCAGCAGTCTGGGTAGAATTCTAGCTCGAGCACCTCTGATATATTGCGCGAACGAGGTTCTTCACATCTGCCCAGCACGCCTTTAGCAGCCGTACTGTTATTCCGTCAGCACCCGGTGATGTGCTAGCTACGCCTATGGCATAGCGCTCTGCTTCTTCCATCGATACCTCAGTGTCCCATGGTAGCGGGTCTTGCGTGTAGTCCTCTGCCTCTGGTGGTGCAGGCAGATCGTCTGCGCTGTTGAATCGGTCCAGCAGTTCTCTGCGTAAGGCCTCCGCCTTCTCTGCTGTATCTGTGATAGTTTCGCCATTTACTACTAGCGGGGAGTCTTGTTGGTTTGGTGCGAGCTTGTGCCATCTAACCAGGCTGTAAAGGTCTGCGTCGGTCTTAACACCGTCTATCCGGTCTCGCCAGTAGGCTTTCTTTGCTCGGCGCACTGTCTTTAGGAACTCTCTGGTTGCATCTGTTGGAGGAGTTCCTATTCCGGCATGGTCCTGTAGGTGCTGACGGTACGCTGCCTGGCATTCTGTCGTCCACCATGGTGCTGACTGGGTTTGTTCCCCTTGTTTAACCCCTGCTGTCTGAATCGCTTCCTCTATCGCCTGTGTGAGGTCTTGGATGGTTGTCTGTAGTTGCTTTGGTTCCTGGCTCTCGCTGGGTCCCAATACCTGTTATGTTCAGGCCTACTAGTCTTGTGAATCTCTCTAGTGTCTCTCGAGTACTTTGTGCTTATTGAGACCTTCTGCTGCTAGTCCTCGGCTGCAGTGTTGTAACTTGTGTTGCGTGATCTGAGCCAGAGTGCATGTCTGCCGTACAGTCGTGTCTGCGAATGGGACGTTAGAGAAAGTAAGGTCTATCACATGACCAGCTTGATGAGTTGGCACTCCCGGCTGCCCGATAAAGTCCATGGCGTGGGTGTGGGCCCAGCGTGCGAGCTCCGATCCGCCTCCTGTGGTTACTGAGCCAGGTTCGAAGCTCTCGTGCCGTGCGTTCATATCCCCTCCAATGACGCATCCGCTTTGGTGGCGTCAGTTCTTGGATGTAGGTGAGTGCTGGTTCTGGCTGCCTCTCGCTCTGCGTACACGTTCAGTATAGCGTATCCGTTCACCTCTGTCCAAAGTATGTCTCGCGTGACTCTAGGCAGCACTTTAGTTCTAAGATTAACGCCTTTGCGGTGTAGGTGAGCACCCGTGCGCCTTTCGTTCTCGCGCTCCTCTCTGCTGTCCCATGCCATCACAGGCGCATGCATGTGGTATCCTGGGTGATTTTTCGTTACAGTTCCTGGTAGTGTCCATGGTTCCTGGATGCATACCACGTCGACATCTTCGTCTGAGGCGCGGCAGAAGTATAGTGTCGTGGCATTCGGAGGCTTTGCCTACGTTCGCCCATGCTATTCGTAGCGCTTACAGCTTGGCGGTGCTGCCCGTTGTGTTGTATTGATTGGCGTCCTACCATTGCAATACGTCTCGCTCATTTCAGTATCTTCTATGGTAGAGGATAAGTCGGCCTGTATCGTGGCTTCTGACTGTGTGGACATTGTATGCTCTGTTCTTAGGCTTCTTGTCGAGAGCGCTGCTAGGCTTAGACTCTCTCTTGGGGCTGCCGCCCGGCGTGGTCGGCGGCTCTGTGGCTTCTGGGGTGCCGTGATCGTGGCCGTAGCTGTGTCCGTGTCTGTGGCTGTGGCTGTGGCGCTGTCTGTTCCTGCTGGTGTTTCTTCTTGTTGGGTTCGTTTTGCCTTTCCTGGCTGGGTGGCTTGTAGTAGAGGCTGCTGGGGCGTAGGTCGACTCTCCTGGCTTGGCTGTTCTTCTGCAATGACAATAGGTTCGGCGGCTGTGTCTCCTTCTGTGTCCTGGGTCTGTCCGATCCTTTGGTAGGCTCGATTTCCGGCTCTACGTACGCTCTGCAGTTGCTTGCTTGTTAGCCGGACGAGCTTCCCTTGGTAGTAGTATGGCTTTGCTGGGCAGTTTTTGTCGGTCGCAGGGTGTGGTCCATGGCAGTTGGCACAGCGAGCTCGCTGATCACAGCCTGTACCTATTGCCCCGTTGTGTCCCATCACCAACTGGCTGCAGTTCTCGCATCGAGCTGCGCGCGTGCATCTGGATGTGTTGCAGTAGCCCTGGCATCCAGGGTTGTGGATAGCCACCGGTGGGTTTTTCTTGATCTCTTTTGCCCATTCACTCGTTCCAAATATCCGAAATGGCCGTACTCGCTCAGCAAAGGATATTATCCAGGTCATCGTACCAAACCTATCGGGCCCGTGGCGAGATTGTTTGCAGTTTCGTGGCTTTACTCCTGTTTGCGAGTAAACCTCCTCTGCAACGTCTTCTTTACTGATTGGTACTGCTGCGTCTCCACCTATCCGGAGTCCTACAAGAGCCGCTTCTACGCGCTGCACTGCGTAGCTGATCCATTTCTCTGGGAGCTGATATCCAACTGCTCCCAGCATTTCTAGCATGGTTTCTACGTTATCTGGCTGCAGCAGGCGGCGCTTGATAGTGTCGTTGGCTGGTGTAAGTGCCCAGCCTGTTTTTGTTGTAGTGAGTCTTGGGATATCTTGCATAGTGAGGTTATCAATCCTTGTGCATAGTGCTTTCCGCACTACAAAGGGCGAAGGCTGCTTTGCCCTCTGTGCTGTAGATAGCTGGAGAAGAATGCGGTTATCTGGCACGGGCTTACTCGGCGGCATATTCGGAGCTCTGCCATTTCGGTGGTTTGCTGCCGTATTAGTTATAGCGGCGCCCCTTTCCTGCGTAGAGTGGCAGTTGGGGGGTTTTGCGACGTCCG
>JAADKA010000073.1:0-63165 GCA_009982855.1 Lizonia empirigonia | reverse complement strand
TAAACAAGGGGAACAAACCCAGTCAGCACCATGGTGGACGACAGAATGCCAGGCAGCGTACCGTCAGCACCTACAGGACCATGCCGGAATAGGAACTCCTCCAACAGATGCAACCAGAGAGTTCCTAAAGACAGTGCGCCGAGCAAAGAAAGCCTACTGGCGAGACCGGATAGACGGTGTTAAGACCGACGCAGACCTTTACAGCCTGGTTAGATGGCACAAGCTCGCACCAAACCAACAAGACTCCCCGCTAGTAGTAAATGGCGAAACTATCACAGATACAGCAGAGAAGGCGGAGGCCTTACGCAGAGAACTGCTGGACCGATTCAACAGCGCAGACGATCTGCCTGCACCACCAGAGGCAGAGGACTACACGCAAGACCCGCTACCATGGGACACTGAGGTATCGATGGAAGAAGCAGAGCGCTATGCCATAGGCGTAGCTAGCACATCACCGGGTGCTGACGGAATAACAGTACGGCTGCTAAAGGCGTGCTGGGCAGATGTGAAGAACCTCGTTCGCGCAATATATCAGAGGTGCCTCGAGCTAGAATTCTACCCAGACTGCTGGCGCACAGCAGAAGTAACCATGATACCAAAGGCTGGAAAGAAAGACCGCACGTCAGCGCGGTCGATGCGACCGATAGCCTTGCTCTCATGCATTGGCAAGGGGCTAGAACGTCTGGTGGCAAGAAGAATTGCTACAACAGCAATAACGCACGATGTCATCAGCCCCCAACACGTGGGAGCTGTGCCAAAGCGATCAGCCATGGACATCGTAGCGGCATTCACGCACGACGTAGAACAGGCTCTAGCAGTAGGCAAACGCGTGACTATGGTCACAATGGACGTGCAGGGAGCATTCGATGCACTTCTCAAGAATCGGCTGCTACGCCGAATGGCCAGCAAGGCTGGCCACCAGCCTGCATCCGGTTTATTGACTCTTTTCTGACAGAGCGCCGTGTGCAGGTAAGACTTGGAAACGAGACAACGCCTCGCTACCCAGTAGCTTGCGGCACACCACAAGGATCTCCGTTGTCGCCAATTCTGTACACACTGTACCTAGCTGAGCTTCTCACCAGGACAGAGCGCTACGCTTCGGCTACGCAGACGACATCAATATCTACAGAGCATCAAAGACTCTAGACGAAAACGTCCAGCTTCTGGCCAACGACATACAGGCCATCAAAGTGGGGAGCAAAAACAAGGTTACCTTCGCCCAGAGAAGCTAGAAGCAATCCACATCACCCGCCAGAAGGACAGCTACTCTCCAAGCATACCTATATCCGACGCAATATCGCTAGAACCAATCGCACCAGCCGCAGATAGATCGCAGACGGCACTACGATGGCTCGGAGTGTGGTTTGACCGCCAGCTTAGCTTCAAACCCCACGTAGCCCACAGAGCAGCAGCTACCAAGAAACTTGTCAACCACTTGAGAAGCCTAGCCAACACGGCTCATGGCCCGCCCCCAGACGCTATGCGAAAAGCAGTAGTTACATGCGTTCTGCCTTCACTGCTATATGGAACCGAGGCTTGGTATGAGGGACGAACAAGGAACCCGAGAAACAGAGGAAAAGCCAACCCTAGCGCCGTCAGCACAAGCGTTGGACAGCACATTGCGGCTATCCAGGCTGTGCTTGTACAGGCTGCAAGGGCAATACTACCAGCATACAGAACAACACCCCTACCAATTCTCTTTAGAGAGGCTGGGATACCGTCAGCAGAAGTTGCACTGGAAGAGGCTAGGTGGCGTCTCGCACTACGACTCCAGACAACAGACCGCCAGCACCCTCTCACCCACCGAGCAGTTATACCACACAATCGATCTGGCACCAGGATAGGAGAGAGGCAGCAACCAAGGACTAAGATCCAGAGGCTAGGTCTGCTACTGCCAGCCATCCCTCGGCCAGCTCTGATAGCGCCACACTTCTCGCAAGGGTGCCGCACAGATCCGACGCTAGGGGTAGAGAAGAAAGCCGCTGCAAAGGAATTCAAAGAATGGTGGGCTTCTTTGGACAGCAGCACGATCACAGTCTTCTCTGATGGGTCAGAACAGCACTCTGAAGGGGAAATGAGAGTCACCTATGGGTATGCCATATACCAGGCCCAAGTGCAGGTAGCGACAGGACGCGGGTCTCTCCACTCGTTATCACACGTTTTTGATGCGGAAGCGATCGGGGCATGCAGAGCACTTCAGCACGCGGCCAGATAGCAAGACCAGCAGATGCAGTCTATCTGTGCATAGACAGCACCTCGGTAATCTGGTGCCCACGCGGAACAGCCTCAAACTCCTCGCAATGGGCGTTCCTTCAATGCCAGGAGATAATGAATACAAGGCCTAATGTCAAGATTCGATGGGCACCAGGACACACCAACATCGAAGGCAATGAAGCAGCAGACCGCCTCGCGGATGTTGAGGCGAAAGAACCTTCTACCCCTTTCGGGCTAGCAGCACAACCAACCGTATCGGGCATACGCACAATAAGGAAAGCAGCACTAGCCACAGCCAGCACAGCTTGGTGGAGCAACGCAAAGAGCAAGCTCTCCAACTGGTACACCCAATGGAAGCTACCGTACCAACCCACCCGACCGCCACGTGAGCTCAGGTTGACACGCCCTACCCTAGCAAGGCTGCTGGCAATCCGGACCAGCCATGGAGACTTTGCATGGTACCATCGGAAATTCCATCATGACAACGCGACTCTCGGGTGCACCTGCGGACGCCCCAAGACTCCCTTGCACATCGCACTATGTCGGAAAACCAGAACAGCAAGCATCTTCCGGCGCTGGCCAAAGCGGCCACGAGCACCCCCCAGAACACCTAGCGAAGCAGCCAAGTACCTCCAGATGCTCTGGGAAGAGCCAGAGGACTTTGCTGCTTTCCTAGAAATCACCGGCTTCTACAGCGCAATATGTAGGCCTCACTGGACCCTACACTTGCCCTACCTTCTCTCCCTCCTCTTTCTCTTATTCTGTCTTTCTCTTCTCTGTTCTCTCTTCTCTCTTTCTCTGTCTCATTTCTTTTCTCTATCTCTTTATTTAATACGCTCCTTTCGTAAGCACTAGCTATAAAACTAAAGGCGGACAGGTGCCTACTGCACAACTATTGTATTGGCGATCAACAGGCGGAGCAACCACTACGAGACGACAATCATGTACACAAGAATAGGCATCCTAGGCAGAGCACGGCAAGCCATAGGCATAGCCCGTCTACATGCCCCAAGGGAGGCTTTATATATAGACGTTAAATACAACTCGCACTCGCACTCCGCTTCAGGATCGTCAAAACGCGACTGACCGGCCGTGCGTCTTAAGCGACATTTGGCAGATATAGCGTGCTGAGATGTTTCAGAAGGGCGGTGCACGCTGTGGCTGAGAGCTGCGACCTCCAGTCATCCGGCTTCAGACAGCTTTTATTCCCGGTCTTGTAGCCTGTGTCCTGCTCGTCGCTGTTGCAGAGCGCCGCAGTTCACACCTGTTGCGCGCATAGTTCATCTCCACTCTGCGTAGATTTCTCTTACTACAGCGGGTGTAAATGCTTTATGTGGATGATCGAATTATTAATGTTTACTACAGCATCAAGTCACTGACGATCCTTAATCCCAAGTTTGACTAAACTTCAGAGTCATAATTATACAACCCCATTGAAGACAATTGCCGTCATGAAGGCTCTTCGCGTAAGTGTGCTCGCCAGCCATCCAGCGTCTTCAGTGACGATTGCGTATCTGGATGTTGTCCGCCAAGGACTTGCTGGCGCGACTGGAAGCATGATTCTATCAGGCGACAGCCTCCTTATGACAAGACTGCGACCACCGTGTGTAGGCAAGGTTGTGCATGCTGGTCAGCGTGTCAGGATGCTCGTCGCCAAGCACTCTCTTCCTCGTCTCCATCACTTGCACAAACAGCTTCTCCGCCTCGTTCCATCGCCCTTGGTTCCAGTACGTCGACGCCAAGTTGCCATGCTGGTCAGCGTAGAAGGATGCTCGTCGCCAAGCACTCTCTTCGTCGTCTCCATCACTTGCACAAACAGCTTCTCAGCCTCGTTCCATCGCCCTTGGTTTCTGTACGTCGCTGCCAGGTTGGCCATGCTGGTCAGCGCGTAGAAGGATGCTTGTCGCCAAGCACCCTCTTCCTCGTCTCCATCACTTGCACCTCCAGCTTCTCAGCCTCGTTCCATCGCCCTTGGTTCCAGTACGTCGACGCCAAGCTGGCCATGCTGCTCAGCGTGTCAGGATGCTCGTCGCCAAGCACTCTCTTCGTCGTCTCCATCACTTGCACAAACAGCTTCTCAGCCTCGTTCCATCGCCCTTGGTTTCTGTACGTCGCTGCAGGTTGGCCATGCTGGTCAGCGTAGAAGGATGCTCGTCGCCAAGCACTCTCTTCGTCGTCTCCATCACTTGCACAAACAGCTTCTCAGCCTCGTTCCATCGCCCTTGGTTTCTGTACGTCGCTGCCAGGTTGGCCATGCTGGTCAGCGTAGAAGGATGCTTGTCGCAAGCACCCTCTTCCTCGTCTCCATCACTTGCACCTCCAGCTTCTCAGCCTCGTTCCATCGCCCTTGGTTCCAGTACGTCGACGCCAAGCTGGCCATGCTGCTCAGGCGTGTCAGGATGCTCGTCGCCAAGCACACTGCCTCATTCGCTCGTCTCGCAATGCACTTGGCACACTCCACGCTTACTCAGCCTCGTTCCATCGCCCTTGGTTTCTGTACGTCGCTGCCAGGTTGGCCATGCTGGTCAGCGTAGAAGGATGCTTGTCGCCAAGCACTCTCTTCTCGTCTCCATCACTTGCACATACAGCTTCTCAGCCTCGTTCCATCGCCCTTGGTTTCTGTACGTCGCTGCCAGGTTGGCCATGCTGGTCAGCATGTCAGGATGCTCGTCGCCAAGCACTCTCTTCGTCGTCTCCATCACTTGCACAAACAGCTTCTCAGCCTCGTTCCATCGCCCTTGGTTCCAGTACGTCGATGCCAGGTTGGCCATGCTGGTCAGCGTAGAAGGATGCTTGTCGCCAAGCACTCTCTTCGTCGTCTCCATCACTTGCACCTCCAGCTTCTCAGCCTCGTTCCATCGCCCTTGGTTTCTGTACGTCGCTGCCAGGTTGGCCATGCTGGTCAGCGTAGTCAAGGATGCTCATGTCGCCAAGCACTCTCTTCGTCGTCTCCATCACTTGCACCTCAGCTTCTCAGCCTCGTTCCATCGCCTTGTTCTGTACGTCGCTGCCAGGCCATGCTGGTCAGGATGCTCAGATCGTCGTCCAAGCACTCTCTTCACTCGTCTCCATCACTTGCACCTCCAAGCTTCTCAGCCTCGTTCCATCGCCCTTGGTTTCTGTACGTCGCTGCCAGGTTGGCCATGCTGGTCAGCGTGTCAGGATGCTCGTCGCCAAGCACTCTCTTCGTCTCCATCACTTGCACAAACAGCTCTCCGGCTGCCTTATATCGACCATCACTGTACAAAGCCATAGCACACTTCCATGTAAGGTCCAATCTCTCCTCGTCGTCGTCCCTTTGACTATGCGACAGAACATACTGTGCGTGCGGTAGCAGTCGTCTCCACTTACTTCTGTTACCGTGATCGTTGTCTGGAAACACCCGGAGTAGTTGTGTGGTTGTGCGTTGGATCCATTCTTGGAGCCGTCCCTTCGCCTGCAGCCTCTTTCGCAGCGCATAATGGACGAGTCGATGAACATCAAGTGCTGACTCAGCAGGTCGCCTGGTGACGAGCGCATACCTGTCAAGTACCTTGATGGCATCTTCACGGGCCCGTGGCGAAGCTGCCTCTAGAAGATCGAGCGGGATGTCCTTTCGATCTACGCAAGCAGCAAGGAAGAGGTAGTCTGCAGCGACCGCACTGCTTTTGGCGGACCTGGCTCATGGAGAGAGCTAGTGTAGCTGCTACAGTCTTTCTAAAGCTAGATTCCTGCAGCTTGTCTTCGGACGGGTCATCGCTGTACTCGAGAGCTGCTTGTTTGTGCTCGGCTAGCTGTGCTTGGTACTGCTGCACTGTCATACTACTAGCGTTCATGCACGCTGCCGCTTGCGCGACTGCTAAAGGCAGACATGATAGCTCTCTTAGCAAGTGCATGGCTTCCTGCTGCTCAGCGTTCGAGAGCGGCGTGATCAAGCGGTTTTGTAGCATCCTTAGCGCCGTGTCTGGCGTTAGCTCATGCAGCGCTGTGACATCTTGTGGAGTAGACACCTCAGCTATGTCACTCTCTGTTGTTGTGGAGATGACAGAACACAGCTTGGAGTGTGGCAAAAAGTCGGCCAAGTCTGCAGCTTCGCTTGTAAGCAACGAGCCGCTGGGCCGTACAGTCGCGCCCTCAACGTTGTCGAAGATCAGCAAGCACTGCCGCGTACTTAACTCTGCCACGCAGCGTTCAACAACCTGCTTCATGTCTGCCTGGTCATCGTTATAGCCGGGGATTCTGAGCTTCTGCGCGACACTTGTGTACGACCGGTAGAGGCTTTCTTTGTCGCTAGCGTCCATCCAGAAAACGGAGCAGCTCTTGTTGTTCAGTCTCGTTCTGTGTGCTACCTCGAGTGCGAGCTGCGACTTGCCCGTTCCGCCTGGCCCGACTATTGCTAGCGTGGTAGTGGTCTGGTCGTTGCTGAAGAGCTTTGCTTCCACTTCAGCGAGCTGTGATTCGCGACCGACAAAAGACTCATTTCGTGAGAATGGTATGATCGACGGTGCGCTGCCAGCTGCCTCTATCTCGGCCTGCAGTCTCCTCTGTGCATTCTCCTGTCCTTCGCCATACGTAATCGGCATTGAGATGCCAACCACTCCAAGCAGGCAGTACACGATGTCTTCTTCTTCGGTCGTTGTGCGATTCTCAGCCCACCGCCTTCGTTCAGATGTGCTGAACTGGTCCAAGCAACAGTTGCGCAGTGCCGCGAGCGGTAGGCCGGTGATGTCGTGCAGAAGTCGATCGAGTGATGCTTTGTCGCCTATGCGATGTCCTTCACGAGAGAAGAACTCGACCGATACTGGCGCGATCAGCTCTTGAAGCGTCCACCTCGACTGAACCATGCACTTGCACGGAACGATGCCTCCCAGTCGCTGCACGGGGCCGTCTCTGTCGCAGCTGACGTTGACACGTCTGACAAGAAGACGTAGCATCGAGCCGCGTTCTGGTACCACTGGAACATCGAGTTGATCGCTCTCGAGCGCTCGCTATTATCCCATCTGTCGATGCAGCATGTGTCAATCCAGAAGTACTGCAGCCCGTCCTGAGCGGCCTGTTCGGCACAGAACTGTAGCTTTGCATAGCCTTCTTCTCTTTTTGTGTAGTTACCATTCGATATGTCTTCGATGAGGGTCTCAGAGTCGCTCCATCGGTGCGATAGGATAGCGTAGGGCGGGATCAACTTGCCGCGGAAGTCTGTCAAAATCAGTCTGTTCAGGGCGTCAAAATGGAGAAGCCGCATGGCGCTCGATGCTGAAGGTTCAGTATAGGGGAAAGGGTCGCGAGTGGCTTCTGTAGTAGTGAGAATCAACAATCAACGATAGAGTTGCGACAAGGCAGAGAAGGCAGCTGGCGAGGCAGTGCATGCGACCAGGCTGAAGGTGCTGGTGGCTGCATCAAGCGCCCAGCGTTCTGCGCCGCCTTGCCTCAGCTCATTTTCGCTGGCGCAGTAGCGTTCATTTGCCTTGTGCAACTCGTCTCAGAGAAGTGCACATGTGTGCGAGGTGCCAGTGGACGGAGTATATTTGATTAATTACAGAGGTTGTTGTGGCCTCTCGCATGGCTGTGCGACGGGGCGAGCACGACTGCGGGAGCAGGACACGGTTGCCTGCACGACCGGGTATAAGCTCGGCCATATAGTGTTCGGCCACATATAGTGATCGGCCACCCCACCAAAACGCGTCACAGTCTTTGAAGTCGTGATATTTTCAGCTACAACGTCTCTAATTGCCACTCATTACACATAGACTGAAGCGTGAGAGCTGCTGCTGTCTCTGCTGCTTTTTGAGCTTCTTGTTCAACTGAACGTGATGCCTGCTCAGTCTGTAATGCCGCCGCTCGCTCAAGCGCAGCCTTGATAGCTTCAACGTTACTGAAGCGCTCATTTAGGTTAGGTTGAACACGCTTCCTTGAGCGGGTAATCTTAGTACTATCTAGTTGATATTTGAGTCGTTGGTTTTCAGCTTGGAGCTCAGCTGCTCGAGTATTTGCCTTCGCTACAGCCTTGCCTGCCTTGCCAAGCACTGCCCGAGTGCTCCGTGAGAGAGATTCTGACTTTAGAAGCTGCCGGTGAGCCCTATATAGAGCCTGTGCGCTCTGAGGCGTGCTGAGGATCGAATTTGAGAGCTCTGAGTCCTGCGTATCACGTGGTGGTGTTGCTGGACGGCCGGATACCTGGGATGAGAGTAAGACGAGGTCTGGGTTATATGGGCAGAGCCCTGAGGCTCTCCAACCAGCTCGGATTACTCGCTCAGTTAAGCCTTCCTCTCTTGCCCTGTTGTAGGATACCACAAAGCGCTCTTTCTTGATAGGTGCTGCGTCATCAAGGGCAGAGAGAGCCCGGATCTCAGATCGATACTTCGTCTTGACGACAGAGAAAGGAGCAAGATCCAGAGGCTGAAGCACGTGTGAGGCGTGAGGGGGAAGGTAGAGAGGCCATATCTTGTTCTCCCGGCAGGTCCACATGAAGTCGATAGGGATATGAGAGCCGTGGCCGTCCAGAACAAGGAGTCTCCAAGTGCCTTGGCGTGGAGTTGTATTTGGTATAAATATACGCTGTAACCACTCCAATCCAATCTGATTTGACGTCCATCCATTGTCTGACGTTGTATATAGCCAATCGGGTACTCCTTGTGCTGGGAACCACGTGGTTTGGAGGTGCTTGCCCTTAAAGATGACGAGGCATTGAAGCTTAACGCCTGTAGCGGATATCGTCTCAACTATTGATACCCACTCACGATCCTCTGGGGATTTGATATAAGCCTTCTTCTTTGATGAGCTAGCGACGACTCTGGTGTTTGTACATACCCCGAGGGCGACCCCAGTCTCATCCATATTCCATATATCCTCATACTGTATACCCAGCTCGATTCTGGTACGCTCAAATAGCTCAAGAAAGGCACGAACAGTCTCATAGTGAGCTGCTGTAGTCCTCGCCGTCTCAATCGTCCGCCCGACGATAGAGGCGACCTGTGGATTGCGAGCGATAAAATGGGGTACCCACAGTTGACCGAGCGGAGCGTGGTCCCCATTCATCTGAAGTATTCGGGAGGCCATCTCTCGCACGCGCGGATGGGACGGGGGCTGAGCACGTGAGTCCTCTTCAAGAATACACTCTACTAAGAAGCGCTCTTGCTCCGGAGTCAATCGCTGCTGTTAGTGATGTGCTATCGCGTTTGGTTGGCGACCTTTGAGGCGCTCCTGGAGCGATGATCTAGGGACTCCGTACGCCTTGGCAGCCTTCCGTTGACTTGTAAAAACACCAGAATTAAGATCACGGATAGCTGATTGTATAGCAGCTTCACGGGCGTCCATTTTGAGCAGGTTGTGTTGAAAATATCACGACTTCAAAGACTGTGACGCGTTTTGGTGGGGTGGCCGATCACTATATGTGGCCGAACACTATATATGGCCGAGCTTAAGAGCTGTCTGAGGCTAGGTGGTCGGTGGTCGCAGCTCTCAGCCACAGCGCGCACCGCCCTTCTGAAATATCTCAGCACGCTATATCTGCCAAATGTCGCTTAAGACGCACGGCCGGTCAGTCGCGTTTTGACGATCCTGAAGCGGAGTGCGAGTGCGAGTTGTATTTAACGTCTATATATAAAGCCTCCCTTGGGGCATGTAGACGGGCTATGCCTATGGCTTGCCGTGCTCTGCCTAGGATGCCTATTCTTGTGTACATGATTGTCGTCTCGTAGTGGTTGCTCCGCCTGTTGATCGCCAATACAATAGTTGTGCAGTAGGCACCTGTCCGCCTTTAGTTGTTATAGCTAGTGCTTACGAAGGAGCGTATTAAATAAAGAGATAGAGAAAAGAAATGAGACAGAGAAAGAGAGAAGAGAGAACAGAGAAGAGAAAGACAGAATAAGAGAAAGAGGAGGGGAGAGAAGGTAGGGCAAGTGTAGGGTCCAGTGAGGCCTACATATTGCGCTGTAGAAGCCGGTGATTTCTAGGAAAGCAGCAAAGTCCTCTGGCTCTTCCCAGAGCATCTGGAGGTACTTGGCTGCTTCGCTAGGTGTTCTGGGGGGTGCTCGTGGCCGCTTTGGCCAGCGCCGGAAGATGCTTGCTGTTCTGGTTTTCCGACATAGTGCGATGTGCAAGGGAGTCTTGGGGCGTCCGCAGGTGCACCCGAGAGTCGCGTTGTCATGATGGAATTTCCGATGGTACCATGCAAAGTCTCCATGGCTGGTCCGGATTGCCAGCAGCCTTGCTAGGGTAGGGCGTGTCAACCTGAGCTCACGTGGCGGTCGGGTGGGTTGGTACGGTAGCTTCCATTGGGTGTACCAGTTGGAGAGCTTGCTCTTTGCGTTGCTCCACCAAGCTGTGCTGGCTGTGGCTAGTGCTGCTTTCCTTATTGTGCGTATGCCCGATACGGTTGGTTGTGCTGCTAGCCCGAAAGGGGTAGAGGGTTCTTTCGCCTCAACATCCGCGAGGCGGTCTGCTGCTTCATTGCCTTCGATGTTGGGATCCTGAAGCGGAGAAACGGCCGGGCTGCACACTCCCTACTTTAATTCAACCCTATAAGTCTGCAGTCTTGATCTTTTCCATCTTAGCTTCTTTTCTAGCCCACCGAGCTTTCTCTGAATGCGCAATGTCGCGGACGAACAGGGGCGTATTGGAAGAGAGTCGAAAGACAGCATTGACAGAACGAACGACAGCATAGTCAGCGACACGTTGTTCAGCGTCGGATGCTGATGTGCTAGTAGAGTACAAGCTCTAGAATAACTGCGCACTGCTCACGTTTATGTAAAAGCGCGTTGAGCACCATCCGAGCTTCCAGAAGAACAAGTGTCCCGTTACACCGGGTGTCCCGGCTCGCTTGGATTGACATTAAGTCACAACATGGGACATAGTGTAAGGTGTGATTGGAGACTGATCTGCAGTGAAGGTATTGTCGGCCTCATGCGTGCACTCAAGCAAGAACTCGCCAAACTATCCATCTCCATTAGCGTGATCGCGCCCGGCATCACAACCACGCCAATCCTAACAGTCAACAACAAACGCCTCAATGCGTCACCAGAAGACTACTCTAGGGAAATGGCTGCTAAGGGCGTTCCGATTAACAAGCCGGAGAGTATTGCGCTTGCGGTGTGTTGGCTACTCAACGAGCAGAGCAAAGCGAACGGAGCAGGGCTGCTCATTCAGGGCAATAAGTTTGCAGACCTGGAGAGGGGGTTGGCGACGAGCAGGGAGCAGTGGATGGGGAAGGAGATGTTGGCATTATTTAGGGGAGGACGAGCGTCGCCGCTTTTCGATCGTTTGGGGGCGGAGACGAAAGCCAAGATATAGTGTAGTGACAGCGGCCAGCATTATTTAAGGATCTGAAGGACCTTATTATATTGAACGCTACCCTGGATGCAAATCGACATCAGACTGAACGCGAGATTGCAGATGACATCATCTCGAACCGAAATAGTCTACTCGTCCTTTACTAGATATTTAGTGACTACAGTGACTTCGAGCCTTCGGGGGATTGTCATGCTACCATTGTCGAGTTTAGATCAACCCTATTAACATGTTCCCATCTCGACATAGTCTTGACCAGGCATGTTTGTAGAAAACCAATATCCCATCGCATTTCTCAGCATCAACCTCAGTACAAAGCAGCCAATACCTGTTCTCCTCAGTTAGGGCCGCCTACCGTTAACGTGGTTCACCAACGAGCGGGCCACCCCACCGAGTGGGCCAGCAAACCCCACCAAAGCGCCTTCGCGACAACAACACGTAATGTCGCAACAACGCAAAGCTCCCAGAACCTATACTGAAGCTGATATACAGCTTGCTATCTCTGATATCCAATCAAACCAGTTCCAAAGTGAAAGACGCGCTGCAGCTATCTACAACGTCCCTCGAACAACTGTGCAACACCGACGCGACGGGAAACGCTATCGACGCGATTGCGAGCCGAATTCAAAGCGCCTTACAAAGCTAGAAGAGGAGGTGATTATACAGCGGATACTTGACGAGAGTCTACGTGGCGTACCGCCCTCGAAGCTACACGTACGAGCTATGGCTGATAGACTGCTGCGAGAGCGTGGCGGGAAGCCTACAGGCAAGAACTGGGTTGATAGGTTTATCGCGCGTACACCTGAGCTGCGCACGCCATGGAGTCGTCCGTACGATCGCCAGTGAGCTGCCTGCGAAGACCCAGCGGTTATCCGGCCCTGGTTCAGCCTGGTTCAATCGATGAAGGCGAAGTATGGTATCGTAGATGAGGACACCTGGAACTTTGATGAGTCTGGCTTCATGATGGGCAAGATATCCTCTCAGCTTGTTGTTACAGGCTCAGAGAAACCTGGGAAACAGAAGAAACTACAGCCTGGCGATCGCGAGTGGGTTACCCTGGTCCAAGGCGTCGCTGCGACGGGGCGCATTATCCCACCCTTCCTCATCTTTGCAGGCAAGGTCCTTATCTCCTCCTGGTTCACTGGTCTACCTCGCAACTGGGTTGTCACAGTCTCTCCTACTGGCTGGACCAACAACGACGTCGCGCTGGCGTAGCTCAAGCACTTCGACGCCCATACGAAGGCGTCCTCTGCTGGGGCATACAGGCTGCTCATTATTGACGGCCATGACAGCCACTGCTCAATCGAATTCCAGGACTACTGCAAGGAGAACAAGATTATTACCCTCTGTATGCCACCACACTCATCGCACCTCCTGCAGCCTCTTGACGTTGTCCCCTACTCGCTGTTGAAGCGCCACTACGGCGACGGGATCTCGCTCTTGGCACGCAGCCGCATCCACCATATTGACAAAGAAACCTTCCTACCAGCATTTAAAGCAGCTTTTGAGAAGACATTTACACCAGAGAATATCCGCGCAGGGTTTCGAGGCGCTGGGCTAGCCCCGTATGACCCTGAGGTTGTGTTATCGAAGCTGGATGTGCAGCTACGTACGCCAACGCCACCTACACCAGGCACTGTCGCCTGGGAGGCGCAAACACCGCGCAACGCCCGCGAGATAGAGGGGCAATCTACGCTAATTCGAAATCGCATACAAAACTATCAGGGGTCTCCAGCAAGTTCATTAGATGAGCAGGTCAAGCAGCTAAGTAAAGGCGGTCAGCAGATAGCTTATAATATGGTGTTGGTGCAGGAGGAAATAGGCCGCCTTCGAGACGCTGTTGATACGCTTACAAAGCGCAAAACCCGTAAAAGGCGGTATATACGCGCAGAGGAGACTCTTACAGTTGGTGAGGTATCTGACCTGATTGCTGAAAAGGAGGGTGGTAGTCGTGAGGAGGGCGAGACGCCTGCGAAGAGGGTGCGCGCAGAGAGACGCTGCGGCCGTTGCAGCGAGGTTGGGCATAACTCCCGCACCTGCAAGGTAGAAATAGAGGACGTAGATGATAGCGATGCTTCTGAATAATATTACGCTATTATGTACAGTACAGTAATTTGTTGTGGTGTTGCGCTACGTCGCTGCGTAGGCGCTTTGGTGTGGTTTGCTGGCCCACTCGGTGGGGTGGCCCGCTCGCTGGTGAACCACGTTATCATGTTATCCGGATCTTCACCCATCCTTAAGTTCGGTTCTGCGCAGAGTAGCAAGACAGGTTGCTTGTTTGCAAAAAATCGATATACTGATGGTCATTAAGAGAAGGATTAAAAATGCTTGTTGCAGAAGATTCGAAGGGTAGCCCGAAAATCGGGCAAATCTACATGTGGTACAACTACCTTGCATGCGCTAATGTCCTACACGGTGCAGCATCGCTGAATGTACTCAGATAGCACTTAGTCTTACATCTAGCATCTCAGGGAATATGGAGACAGAGAGCGAACGAAGGGGTCCACACATGACACTCAGAACAGCAGAAGTGCAGGAGGGGACTCGACACAAGTCTGCAACGTATCTGGAGCCTTCGAAAAGGTGAATCTATTGGAACAAGGTCCCACTGGTAGTATGACTACTAGTGATAACCGAGTAGGAGGATGGACAAGGCGGGGTGGCTGCAACGTATTGTATTGACTATCGTGTTGTGTGTAAGACTCACACTGTCATTGTGAGTGCCATTGCCCACCAGGCAGTGCCTGCCACAACAGCATATCATGTGACTCCCGAACACCTTCCACCCTGGACTGAACCCAGTTATTCTCAACAGAATCGCTACATTCCAATCAAGCGGCGTCTGTAGACCTCTTGAAAATTGCCGGAGACCTGCAGACTACACGAGACCCCCCGAGATTGGCGTGCGCGCTCAAGGTTGGTTGGTTGGTTGGTTGGTTGGTTGATTCCTACACGGTTTCAGCCGCTAAATGCAGCTATGCCCGGATGCCAGACGTGGCAGACAGCCGACACGGTGCGGACGTGAGTCTGCACCGCCCCACTTCACTCTCGAAAGAGCCATCTGTCCCCAGAGGCCTGGCGTTGTCTGGCTTCTATCTACGACTATGTACATTTCGTCTCCAGAAGTGACGTCTTTTGCCTGTGTTTGTGTTCTGCGAACTATGTTTCCGTATGTATGCCGTACTGGAAGCCTCGTATGTGCAGCGTTGTTCAAGGCTCGTAGAGGCATGGTTGCCTCATGCTTTGCGTCCGTAATACCTTCAGTCTCCCCCTAGCGTTCAGCTGTCGTGTGTGCTAGCTTGCCCCGATACCCCCAGGGCCTACAATATGTTCCCCGATCTCTGGTGTTCTTCAAGTGTTATGATGCCGTCCACTAGGTTCCTATGTGGCCGTGTTTTGTGGTGTGACCTGCCACCGGGCGCAGCGGCAGCAGCATTTCGTCGTAACGCAGCTTCACAGAAGCGATGCTCCGCTCGTGCGTGCCGTCGAGCCTACTGAGCATGAGAGCTCTTGCGCGAATCTCCTCAGACCTTGTCAGGTGTGTCGAAGGGAGACCACTCCTTCAACACGTGGGGCGACAGTGGACAAGGCTGTCTGGTGATCTGTAAGTGTGTTGTGGCACCAATAGTAGCATGCCAGGATGTCTGTGAAGAGATTCGTGCGAGAGGTGATGCCGTTCAGCTCGACGGCTCGTCGATGCGGGACGTCGCAGACTTTGTCGGATGGTGATAGGCTAGCCAGAAAGCCCATCAATGACTGTGTGTGTGTGTGTGTATCGTAACCATGATGCTGGATAGGGTGTCTGGGCTCCGTCGTCGCGCCTTGCGTTGCTGTGTCGTGGCTAGATGGCTGCCGCTGCATTTGGTAGACGTGTCATTTTAAGTAGCTTGCTCGCAGAATTTGCTATCTGTGCCAGCCAGGGCCGCAACAGCAGCTCTACAGGTACCAAACTGACGCGGGGGGCCGCGCGATGGCCTGTAGAGACCGTTGCGGCCTTTGGCGGGTGTATTTGCAGTCCTTTGTGACGATAATTCCAGAAATTGAGTTCTCGCTGTTTGTCGTGTTTTCGCGCGCTCAAGGTGCGATGTGGAGAAGTGAAGTGAAGTTGTGGGCTTAACTCCGCAGATGCGCCAAGGCGCGTGCGCGCCTGCCATCCCTGTCACTGGAGCTCGAAAACATGAGGTATACACGAGCTGTCAACGTACACATCACCGTGGAGCCACTACCATCGTCGGCGCGTCTTTCGCGTTAGATCCACCTGTATCTCTCCACGGCCCATTATGTTCTCGCCAGAAGCATCGCTACAGAACGCGCGTAGCTCGTTGCGCGGCATTCGACGACGCCAGCGCGAATCGAACGGCCATGACCAGCCTCGACGAAAGCGCAGTAAGATTGCGGAAGATGGCGCCTCCCAGATCACTGCTGGCGCAGACTTGAAGACCAATGGCAATGGCAATATGAATGGTCATGCTGGCAACAGCAGTGTCGAAAACTCTTTGGTAGTTGTGGACATGCCCATCCGAGAAAAGAAGGCGCCTCCAAAGCGAACGTTGAAAGAAGACAGCGTCCATTACTTGGTGAGTCTTACACGTATTCCTGGGGGCTAGACTAATCTGAATCGGAACGAGTAGACGAAAAATGCGAACTACAGCGTCCGGAAACTACCCAGTTTTCCGTCGGCCCTGGCGCGCCCAGCGACTCCCTTCACAGCTTCTGCTGTCTCATCTGCCGGGCTTGCGCTTGCATTCACGACCGACCGCGCCCTCGTATGGGACTACAGCAGCGCAACTGGCCCTACGAAAGTCGTCGCCCTCCCACTACCCTTTGGCCTGAGACCGTCCGATCAACTTCCACTAGGCGCGATTGTTCGTAACGGCCCTACAAATGACTATGGGGTTGTTGCTGTTGCGCCCTCAAGCGGCAAGATCACTTTTTGGGAGAACATCGACAGCGCAGAAGTCAGGAACATGTACCCTCAACGACACCAGGGAGTTGATGGATTTGTAAAGCTATACTCTGGGGAATTCATCACCGATTTGATCGACATTGAGCACGCAGGGTTTATCTTGAACTTCAGCAGCGGCAGACTTGCCCAGTTGACCCTGCGCGACTCGCAAGGACGACCCAGTGTCAGCACCACCGTTCTGAACGGCCCTAATGGCTCGGGCAGCAGTCTGTTCAGTCTGCGAGGACTGCTAGGTGGAGCCATTAGAAAGACGATTGCATCGGTCAAGGCGCGTCCGTCCGATTCGAAAGGTCAGATGGAGGTGATCACTACAACACGAAACGGCTTATTTCAGCTGTTGGATTTGAGTTGGTCAGGGCAACAGATTTTCAAGCACGAGATCGACACTCATGATGACATACTCTCAGCTGTGCAGATAGGAATATCACCTGAACTTCGTACTCAGTCTGATGTGCAAGTCCTGGACTTTGCTATCATGGAAAATCAGCGAATGCCTGGGTCTGTCAGTCTTTTGGTACTTGTGGCTCTGTTCGGACGCCATACACTCGACTATTCGCTCCTGGAGATGGAGTTGGCAGATGGAGGGAGCACAGTCAGCAGGTTCATTCCCATCAAGAGTTTTCACCAAGAGCAATTACCCACAGAACCGACAGGAAGACTCCTAGTTCCTCAACCTGGACACACGGCATTCGTGCAACTCCCTGGTGCTATTGTCATTGCGTCTCTCGCTCAACCGGAGGAGAGTCCAGAAACGCAGCTTCTTGCGGACTCTGGAAGGTCCCCTATTCCGTTCCAGGATGCAGTATATTTTCGAAAGGAGTTAAACGTCGTGGTCACTGGGTTATCTACGGCAGCAACCACACGGAAGGAGAAGAAGGCCACTGCTTTATTCTTCGTACAGGGATCTGGAATTTTACAGTTCAGCGCGCACCCACCAGCAACGAACGATTCTGATATGGAAAGACTCAAGGTCACAGCTCGGACCAAACTGGAGCAAGCTACGTTCTTCAGCTCGAGACCGGGCAACATCCTGGATTTCTCCGTCAAGTCACGCTTCTTGTTCTCCGAAGAAGAGACGGCACAAGCAGCTGAAGACGTCAGCATGGGCATCATCAATTCTTCTTATGACTATCTCGACAAGGTCACCTCCTCCATGGACGAGCAATTCAAGACACGCGCTTCTGCCTTGCGAAGCTTGATATCGCATTTGCGATCTGACTACCCCACGTTACCTTTCCTGACGAAATGGCGTTTATTGTGGCACGCTGAAAAACTTGCCGCTGCACATAAGCTGTGGAACTGGTATGAAGCCAAACTGCAGGACCAACAGGCGCACCCAGACGCATACCCAGAAAAGATCCTCATGAGCGACATCATCAAAGCGATGCACGAGCGGTACAAGACACCCATCAACCCTGATCTTGGCGAAACAGACCCGATTCGACAATACTTCCTCAGGGATGTCGACTCCATCGATAAACTCATTCCATGGGGATGGAATTACTTACGTACTTTCTATATGAAGGAGGGCGGAAAAGAACAACCATCTATCATGCAGCGGCTCAGCGAAGGTTCGGATGTCATGCTTGTGGCTCTGGAAACAGGTTTTGGCTTTCGACAGGCGAACATTGAGTCGTATGGCCTCGATTCTGAATCTCTAGATGATGGTATCCTAAAGCCAGGCCAAGGTTATGACGAGCTCCCTCATTTCTGGACCTCTTCGCATAACATTGTCAGCTCAGTACGCAGCCTTGTAGACGTTGGACGCAATCTGGCTGTTGAGAATTACGAGGAAGGCCTCCAGGAGACCCTCTCGCAAAAGATCGCGAAAGACAACCCACGCATGGTCAGAGTTGGCTGCCAAACCCACATCGAACGCTTCCAGTGGTGTCTTGAAAACGGAGACGAAAAAACGCGAGACATAGGTCGAACTCTTCGCGATGAGTGGAACAACAAGGTTCGACCAGACCATATTCACGGCCTCATGGAGCTTGGCCTGGCGACTGAAGGCATGAATTTAGCTGAACAATATCGAGACATGCCGACCTTGGTGAATCTGGTCTGGGATGAGACGCACTGGCTCGAGTCGGAGAAGGCGGCGAATCGAAGCAAGATGGAGATAGCTGAGAGCACAGTCAAACTCAAGAAGATCAAGGAACGCATCAGCCGATACTTCGAAGTTTATGGAGATGATTGGGCTGAGGCATTCTACTTGAAGCACATTAAGGAGGGCAAGTCAGCGCTGATGTTTGAGCCAGAGCATCTGAACCAGCCGGCACTCAGCAAGTTTTTGCGTGCAGATCCGTCTCGTGCAAGGCTCAGGTGGATCAATGAAGTCTGCGGCGAGAAGGACTACGAAGCTGCTGCTGAAGCCCTCTTTGAGGCCGCGAACAAACAGGAGACCAATGCTTGGTGCAACAAAGTCGAATTGTCCATGTGCAAACTTGCAATGCTGTGTCAAAAGGAGGAGAAACTTGGCCACGCGCAAACGAGCAATGACCCTACGCGTGAGCTGTCCAAGGCAGAGAAGATTCGAGAGAAGAACTACAAGATTGTTGTAGATCAGCTTCAGTACGCCAATGTGCAGGAGATACTATATGATCACCTGTCATCCACAATCGATCAAGCACTCGACGACGAGACTGCCTTGAATCTTCTTATGGAGGAGTACGGGCAGGGTCCCATCCAGGAAAGACCGCGCATGCGGCACTCCTAAGGGAAGGGTTTGAAAACCTTATTCACCATAAGGTCATTGATCCTTCCTTAATGATCGATATCCTCACATTGATGAACGATCGAGGCGAGAAGGAACCAACGTCGTTGATGCAATCCAACGAGTTCACCTTTGCACTCAGGGTTCTAGCTGCCAATTGGCACAGCATTCACCGGACAACACGCGATGGGCTGCTGAAGCTTATCTGGAAGCGACTCTGCAATAAGGACAATTGGAGTGAGATCAACAACACCAGGGACATATCTGACGCGACTCTTGAGGAGTTTCTGCTCTCGACCAACGTGGGCTGGACATTCCGAGGCCTAATGAGGTTGATCGGTAAGTTTGTGCGGATAACACATGTAAAGGCTCAAGCTAACACGCATGCAGATAATGACGAGCACAACCGTGTTGTGTGGCCCAAGCAGCTCACGGCATTGATAGGCGCTGGAGGTACTCATGGAGAGCTCTGCGTGCGTTTCCCACTGGAGGACCTTCGCGAGCCTATCATCAAGGACAATTTGCTTGATGATGAGATCTTGCAAGAGAACCTCGAAAAGAACCGACTTGACCAATGGTTTAAGGCAGCCTGCAGAGCAGGCAAGAACGCCTACCTTGCAGAGAAGAGGGAGCTACAAAGAGGCTCGTCTGCACAGGCAGAGTCTGGTGAGGAGGATATTGCCCCAGAGGCTGAAGCTTCAGAGGTCGAAGGTGACACTGGAGACGGAGCTGGCAGGGACCAAGATGTAGAGATGCAGGAATCGTAGGAAACGGACGACAGGGTGACCCCTTGAGGTCGTGGAGATGAGGGTTCATGTTTCAATTGGGCGAACCGCATGGGAAGCATTGGGCACGGCGTTTCAAAAAGAACACACAGCAGCCTGCAACGGCGCCTCTTGTATATTGTTTCCGGACTTTGTAGCGATAGCGACAGGATGGGCAGGCGTCTTTGAAGTAGGCTTGCGCATGACGAAGACTAGGGGATTGCCATGCACTTTTCGAATCATGTAGATGTGTGCATACACAAAAGGCATCTGCGCGCTTGCACAGACTGCACAACGGTTCCAGACCCTTCATCGGCGCGAACCGGTTCATTTCTCGAGTGGAGCTTGCCCCGTTCAGGACAGGGTGTGGCTTGAGCAAGCGGCTCCAATCAAGGCGGCTGGTCACCGTTTTTTCGGTGCAGGCAGTCCAATTGCATCACACAAAAGAGGAGAAGGTCGCACCACGGTAGGGGAGCGTGTGCAGTGCGGCAACTTGATCGTGCGCTGGCGGCGGGGACAGGCTGACAGCAACAATGGCTGTGCTGTACACGTCAAATGCTGCGGCGGTGTCGAGGTGTCGAGGCCTCTCGTGTACGAGCAGCGCGATTCGTAGGACGTTCCTTCCTAAACGAGCTCGCGGCCGAGAGGGAGAACGCAGGTACGACGGAGTGCTCCATCAACAATAACAACAACAACAACGACGACGACGACAACAACAACAACAACAACCGTCGTGGCTGTGGCACGCATGCGCAGGCTGCAACAATAAGTGTTATTCTCCAGTAGCTAGCAAGTGACCTGTCGACGCGGAGTGCTGGTCGAGAGACGCCTTCCTGGTGCGCTGCCGCCGTGAATGCCAGGGCTAGCGGAGCGCGCAGGCAACCCAGTTGTCCAAGGTGCACTGGCCCTGGTTGAAGCGGGCCTAGCGCCCATCCAGTCCAGCCGCCGTGTTCTGCTCGCACCCCAGGTCCCAAGTCTTTTCCATCGCGAGTCGATCTCTCTCCTGTCCGCACCACCGCCCATTGTTTTCCCAGCGCAGCGATACTCTGCATTGTTTGCTCAGCTGCCCGCTGCAGCTGCCCCGTCGCCCGCCCGAGGACAGCCTTCGACGCTCTTGAGCCGACCCTGGAGACGAGGACAACTCGCCGGCCTGCATAGCCCCAGCCGACCTCCGCAGACGCCCTCCAACCCCCATCGCTCCCTGCACCGCGACGCCTCTGCGTCCACCACCCGCCGTCCCAGCTGCTGCACCCACACTCGACCTTCCACCCACCATGGCGAGCGGCAGCACTTCCTCCAACGTCGTCGGCGTCCACTATCGCGTCGGCAAGAAGATTGGCGAGGGTTCCTTCGGCGTCATCTTCGAGGGCACCAACCTGCTCAACCAGCAGCAGGTCGCCATCAAGTTTGAGCCGCGCAAGAGCGACGCTCCTCAACTGCGCGATGAATACCGCACGTACAAGATCCTCGTGGGCTGCCGTAAGTTCTCTCGCTGCCCCTATTCTCCCTGATGCCGCCCCGTTTGAGCGAGGGAAGGCACGGTCTGTACCCTGGACGTTGCCTTGGCGCGCATGAACATGTGCATGTCGTCACAGTGGATACGCAGTCCTCGCACGCGTTGCCTGGTGTTGACGCCGGCCTCTGAATGCATCGCTGCCTTCATGTTCGCCACGGCTGCTTGCCATCGAACTTGCTGTTGAGCACATGCAACGACTCCACTAACACATCGCAGCCGGGATCCCTAATGTCTACTACTTTGGCCAAGAGGGTCTGCACAACATCCTGGTCATTGACCTGCTCGGTCCTAGCTTAGAGGATCTGTTCGACCATTGCAACAGGAAGTTCTCTATCAAGACCGTTGTCATGGTCGCCAAGCAGATGGTGCGTTTCTACGGCTTTATTGTGGTTTCTAGGTGCTAATATGCGTTCAGCTGTCGAGGGTTCAGACCATCCACGAGAAGAATCTCATCTATCGCGACATCAAGCCTGACAACTTCCTCATCGGCCGACCGGGCTCCAAGAGTGCTAATGTAATTCACGTCGTGGACTTTGGTATGGCTAAGCAATACCGTGACCCCAAGACGAAGCAGCACATCCCGTACAGGGAGCGCAAGTCACTCTCTGGTACCGCGCGCTACATGAGTATCAACACCCATCTTGGACGTGAGCAGTCTCGTAGGGATGACTTGGAGGCTTTGGGTCACGTCTTCATGTACTTCCTGCGAGGCGGCCTGCCCTGGCAAGGCCTGAAGGCTGCAACCAACAAGCAGAAGTACGAGAAGATTGGTGAGAAGAAGCAGACAACTCCTATCAAGGATCTCTGCGACAGCTTTCCTGGTATGTTTATGCGAAGTCACTTCACCTGAATGCCGTTAACAAGCCACAGAGGAGTTCAATAAGTATCTGAGCTATGTGCGTAACCTCGGCTTTGAGGATACACCTGACTACGACTACTTGCGCGAACTCTTCACCCAGGCGTTGAAGAGCACTGGGGAGGTTGAGGACGGCGAGTACGACTGGATGAAGCTGAACAATGGGAAGGGCTGGGAGGTAATGAAATCCCACCCATCGGCCGTTCAACAGATGCATCATTCCAACATCCACCAGAACTCCTCCACCGCCGTCAATGTTCACGGCCAGCCTCACAGGCAGCCCAAGACGCACCTACCCGTAGACCACCACCGTTTAAACGAGCCTCTCCCAAAGCCCGGAGCGACACGAGCCCAGCCCGGAAGAAGCCCAAGGGACCAAGGAGCACGTGGTGCTGAGGTCAAGCGCAAGAGCATGGGGGAATTGGCACCGCCCGATGCAGCCTCGAATCAGGCTCAATTCCAGCACAGCCAACCGAATCTCAACGCGAACCAGAACCGCGCGACACCTGCACAGAGCCCGAACGCCCAGCAGCAGAGGCAGCAGGAACCTGAGAAGGAAGGCTTTATGCAGAAGCTCTCCAAGATACTCTGCTGCGGCGGAAGCAGCAACTAGTGGTACTGTCACATCTGATTTCCTGCGTATTGCGTTGCATCCTGGAGTTCGTTCATTGAGCGAGCTTGTATCGGCCACGTTTTTTCCTGTATAGGTATTTTGTAATGATCGATAGACGGGATCGAAATCTCCTTCCGGTATCTTAGGTAATACTCTCACGACGACCGAACCACCTCGACGCCAGCCTGGATCTCTTCTTTTCATCATCATCATCATCATCATCATCATCTTCTTCTTCTTCAGCCCGGCTTTCGAGGTGATGAGCTGCACCTGCACAGCAGCTTGTTCTCTGGAAGCCATTTATACTGGCGTACGCGGCGTTGCGTCTTTGGTGGTACGAAGTTGGCATCTCATTTATCATCATCATCATCATCATCATTTCATGTTTGTGTCGTAGGAGAAAAAACATAGCATGTAAAGGAGTGTCTTTCGCTGGAACCTGTCTGTTTGTGGAAGAGAGCGGCGGGTTCTGGTGGTTTAAGTCAGATACAGCGAAGCAAATAGAGACGAACCCTTCAAAAAGTTGACTGCGCGCCATTGACGAAGTGACTGTGGTCGACTGCCTGCAAGGGGAGATTGAGCCTGCTCTAGCGTCGAAGATGATTGCGGCAATAGCGAACGTCGATGCAGGCGAAGAGAAAGCGCTTAGGGAGGCGGCCGCCGTACTTCGTATGACGGAAGGGCGAGTTGATCACAGACTTGATGTAGCCCTCACAGGCTTTGTGGTTTCTTAAGAGGATTGCGATTTGACCTTGGCTGAGTTCGTGCTTTCTGAAGTTGTGAGCGTGCCTACTATTGCGCGAGGCAGAACCCTGTGAAAGTGACATGTGCTTGGCGGCCGCTGCACTTCGCGCGACTTCGCGATTCCAACATTTGTACACACCCACGACACCCCTGCAAACCCATCAACAACGACATTTTCCAACACTTTTACGCCGCCAAATCGAATTGTAACGCAGTCGCGATGGCGTCAGGTCGCGATGTGCGCGATATGCTCGGGCTGCCTGTCGCCGACGTAGCACCACCGACAGCAGCAAAGAAGTCGAAGAAGGGCGGTGGATCGAAAAGAATACGTACGTTTTGGAGGCATGCGCCAATATATCAGGTTTTGAAGAGAGACAGAGGTTAATGCCTATGAACAGAGGGCGTTGCACGTGAAGTTGCAGCTCTGTATGGTGAGCGCGCCCCGCCGGTCGCAGTCTACGAAGAGAAGAAGGCATATCGCGCAAAGAGGCAGAGCACCGGGCCTGCAAAGAAATGGTAAACAGAATAATTCAACAATCAAGGGCACATATCTGATTTGTGGCTCAGGATACAGCAGCCGTTCACGAACCCAGTGCGCGCCGACGGTCTCGTCCTCAAGCATTGGCGGCGCAAGCCTATGAGGGCGCCACCACTGCAAGAAGGCGAGGACGCAGCGATGCAGGACAGCGAATCTGCGGACTACCTCGAGTCTTGCGCCGATTATGTCAAGTACAACATTTCCGTCGATATGCCCGATTTCACGGACGAGGAATACGATGCGCACCTGCGGAGCGACGATTGGAGTCGAGAGGAGACGGACTATCTGTTTGGAATAGTGAAGGACTACTCATACCGGTGGGCTGTGATTTGGGATCGCTACGAGTGGCAGGCGTTGAAGAGACGGGAACGAGAACTTGCGCAAGCTGCACAGCAGGACAACGGCGATGCTGATGCCAATGCCCTCGCAACATTGCCATTCGCACCTCCACGGGATAAAGAACGCTCTCTCGAGGAGATGAAGGCGCGTTTCTACGACATTTCCGCCAAGCTCATGAAGCTCCGCATCCCAGAAGTCCAGATGGACGCCGACCAGTACAGCCTCTACGAAACGCTATCAAAATTCGACCCAGTCATGGAGCGTAACCGCAAGATGCTCGCGACCGCGCTCATGAACCGTAATATGGATGAAGTCAAGGAAGAGGAATTCCTCCTTACAGAACTACAACGCATCAACATGGCTGCCGTGCGCCTCGACGCCGAACGCGAGGAACTCCGCTCGCGCCTCGACGCGCCGCAGGCCAACACCTCTACTGCGGCAGGGTTACAATCATTCACATCCAGCACGGCCTTACAGGCGCTCTTCCAGCAACTCTTCCAACAAGACCGCAGTAAGAAGCGCTCGTCTGGTGGCGGTAATGCACCCGGTCGCCTCTCACTATCCGCAAACGACATGACAAATACACCCTCCGGTTCCTCCAACCCTGCCAATCGCCGAACAAGCATGGCCTTACCACCTTCTGCACCCTCACACACTCCAATAAAGACCCTGAGCCCGCACCAAGAGCACCGCTTCGCCGTCTCCACTCACGACCGCCTTACCTCGGGCGTAACATTCGGCTCAGACAAGCTGCTTAAGATGCGGCAAGCCAAATCCAACGTGCAAACACAAAAGATCGCATCTGCGCTGCAAGAACTCGGAGTGCCGGAAATCATACCCATCCCAACCAGCAAAGTCGCCGACGTATTCGAACAGCTCGTTGCCAAGGTCAGCAGACTGCTGGACGTGCGGAAGGTCAAGGAGAAAGAGATGGGCGAGTGCCGAGTGCTGAGCCGCATGAAAGCCGCACGCGACGGCACAGGCAACAGCGGCGTGAAGCAAGAGGGCGGCGAAGCGGGCGACGCACACAAGGAGATTGCGGACAGCCAGGACACGCCCATGGGCAACAGCAACGAAGACGGCGCGGGCGACGACGACGACGACGATGCAGAGGGCGAGGACGACACGGGCGCGCAGAACACGCCTGCCCACGCGGACCGCGACGACGGCGACGACGATGACGACGACGACAATGAAGACGCAGACGATAATGACGCCGATCACAGCCTACACGCCGCACCCGAGGCAGATGATGCGGATGACGTCGACGCAGAAGGCGAGGACGAGAGCGCTGCGCAGACGAGCCGGGCTACGAGCCAGGGCGCCGGGCACAAGCGGAGTGCCAGCGGGCTCAGCGAGGCGAGTCAGCCGAGCGAGAAGCGGGCGAGGAAGTGAGATGTGCTTGTCTTTGGGTTTCTTGGAGAGATTGTTTGGCATAGCGATGGTGTTGGGGTGTTGGATGCACGAGAGTTATCAGGCACTGTGTGCCGGTTGGTCTGTCCTTGGACGGTAGTGTCATAATGAAGGATACTCATTCTTAGAATGGCATTACTCCGGCTTGTGGCTGACATCAGTCGGTTCAGTGTTCACACGGCGACATGCACAGCAGGATTCTTGTGTAGACAATTCGATGGTTTTACATTGATATCTTGGTTTTCATACTCTGGTACAAACTCCCACGGTGGCATTAAGCATTGTACACACAGTGCACTTAACAGTGACTGATCCGATGGTCGGCAATGACTTCCCACAGAGCAGTCACCTGACTAGTCTGCAGCCATGCCGCCATATTCATATCTTAGAGCATCCATAGGCTTCCCTGCGGGATTGAGCCGTGAAGCCTAGGTCGGTCTTCATCCTACATCTTCCTCTCGGCATCCTCCTCGTCGATGCTCTTGTTGGAGCTGGAGGTGGTGCTCTGCTTCTCAAGCTCCTCGCCAATGGCGCCGTGGAGTTCCTCTTCGAAGACAGGCTCGGTCTCGATGGTCTCGAACTTGGTCTTGAAGTCTTTGAGTTGGTGGGTCGATGAGTTGCTGCGGCGGCGCGCGTTGTTCATGTTGTACGGCATGTCTTCGACTTCGTCGCCGTTTCGGCCCCTGGTGTGGTGTCAGTCATGCTCGATTGTGACATGGGGAGCTCAAAGATGAACGCGCTCATCAATAGCAACATATGGAGTGCCTGACGTACCAATTGCCCTTTCCACTACCATCCTTTTTGGTTTTGGTAGGATCAGTGTCAGCATGGCCTGACTTGGCGAAGTAACGGGGAAGCCTCGATTCACGCTCAGCACTGCCGTCAGCAATGCCGGCGTGGTCACGGTCAGTCCACTTGTGAGAGCGAGTCACTGTCGACTGTTAGTCGGAAGCGCAGGGAGGTTCACGACTGTTTGATGATTGAGCAGCTTTATGCTTTGTAGAAGCTCAATGGATGTAGGATGGTGAGTAGCAAGGTAGAAACTTACTATTTGGTGAGTGTTGAGATGATTGAGCACGAGTTGTGTGAAGTGAGAGTCAAAGATGGGCAATGCGAGGTTGAAGTAGTCCAGGCACGGGGAGCTCGGAGCTTGAAGCAATCTGTGGGTCAGAATGGTCTCGTGATGCCTATGGCGTAGTTGCGTGGAGCCGCTTCGATCAGCACCACTGGAGAGCACGCACCTTGTAGAGTACCAGTCAACGAGCAATTGAAGGTGATCTAGAGCAGCAGTTGATGCACTTAATTCAGTTGCGTGCTGAACAGGTTGACGTAAAGTGAGATCGAGGGAAGATGCAAGAGCACGCGAGCTTCTGCGAGCGGGGTCAGGCGCAGCTTCCCTTTATATCACCGTGAGCAGTCGGACCCTGTAAACAGCCGTGGAAGCGCGTCGAATCTCTGCATCGGCCCCTGACCACAATGCCAGCATTCCAGTCTGCTTTGCATCCTTCCGCATTGATCGGAGACGATCAGTCGGTTCCTGATGCTGGGCAGGCTGCAGACTACAAGGTTCTACGTCATATTGCTCCTGCGTGAATGCGAGCAGTTCAACGGAGGCATCATCCACTCTTAGCAGGTTGCCTTCCTCAATGCCTCGTCAAGTCCTCCTCGTAGCATTGAATACAGCATACGCAGCCCAGCCTGCAGCCCCTGACGCGGGCTGAGCATGAGGGGAACTTGCTTCATGCTCCACAAGCGTCTCCTTGTGATGGTGCTTTTGCGGCGTTACCCCAGGTTTTGCTACTGCTGCAAAAGCGGGTCTAGCTGCCGACTCGCACCGACCCTGTCGCCTGACCGTCACGCTTGGATGACTGTCCTCGAGTCCACCATCGACCAATCACGTGGCTGATGACTGTGACGCGCCACCAAGTGCTTTCTCCGAGCGCCGGAATCATTAATCGCGAACTTTAGTCAAATGCGGCAATATCGCGACGTTGATTGCTCAGCGTCCAAGATTTCCTTATTTTCTCCTCCCTAACTCTCCGACCTTCGATTGACATTCCGCACCACACCTGCACACGACTTCAGACGATTTACGCTCACCCCACCACTACCCCGCCATGACTTCACGGACGCTCATTATCGCGCCGCCCTCCGTTGCGGCGCACCCAGAGAAACTGAACAGTATATACGAAATCCATGACCGCTCTTCGACCGACTTGCAGATGCTAGACCGCATTGCGGCAGGTCTGGCAAATCTGCCCGCCTCCACATACGATGTCGTGCTTCTGCTCACAGACGCCGCCGGCACGTCGCGCGAAAGTCACGCCTTGCTTGTCCGCGATGTCATGCATAAGATCGTCACCGCCCTGAAGGTTGGCGGTGTCTTCAAGAGTCAAGACGGAGCACTGCAAGGTTCAGAGAAGACAGAAGCCATTCTCGCAGGACTCGTCGAGGGCACAGAGGGCATGACAAAGCCTGCACAGGAGGAGCCCGTATCGATACCTTTGAAGTTCGGCAGGAAGAAGGCGGCGAACGGCACAAACGGTGTCAACGGTGCTTCCAACACAAATGGCGCTGTCCAGGCCGTCAAACCAGACGGCTCAGTCCCGCTGAATCTAAATCGTATCAATCTGAATGGCAAGCGACCTTCACCCGAGCCCGCGAAGCCCTTCGGTGTAGGCTTCGTCGATTTCAGTGACGACCTCGACGACCCCATCATCACCGGCGAAGACGACGACCTCATCGACGAAGACGACCTCATCACAGAAGAAGACATGGCCCGCCCCATCATCCAGCGTCAGTCCCCCTCCAACTTTCCTGACACCCTGACATTTGTTGACGTACCTCCAGCCCCAGAATGCCGCCCCAAAGCTGGCAAGCGCCGCCGCGCCTGCAAGGACTGCACTTGCGGCATGAAAGAAAAAATCGAAGCCGAGGACGCCGCAAAGCGCGCTGACGCCGACAAAGCACTCAACACGATGAAGTTTGGCGCCGACGACCTCCTAGACGAAGTTGACTTTACGGTACAGGGCAAGGTCGGCAGCTGCGGGAACTGCGCGCTGGGCGACGCTTTCCGGTGCGACGGCTGTCCGTACATTGGACTGCCTGCGTTCAAGCCTGGCGAGGAGGTCAGGTTGCTGAACAACGATATTCAGTTGTAGACGACGGGGTTCAGGATATGCATGGCTGGCGTTCAAGGTATACCATGGCGGTACGAGAGACGATTGAGTTTATTCGCATGGTATGGAGCATGATCAGGCGAAGGCGCCCGGGCTTAGAATTAAACTAGACTTAACAGTTTCACGATACGCATGAGGAATGAGAGGTCCTTTAGAGGTCCGACCGATTTCGTTTAGTACATGATTGTGTCTATCTGATAACTACCTGTTGCTAAGTCACCGCCATGAGGGATATCGAGAACAAACGCCAAGAACCACAGTCAAAAGACGAGACTTACACAAACACCTTCACATCATCCTTCTCCTTCTCCTTCTCCCATCCCCACACGCTCCCGCGTCCCACGAAACTCTTCAGCCCCTCGCCCCACGTCTTCCTCGCCTTCCCCGGCGTCTCAGCCCGCTCAACATCTGCACTTGCGCCAACCTCACTGAGCGGACTCCGTTCCCGCTCCGCGTGCAACTCGGCCACACTCGAGCCCTGCGGAAACAAGTCCAGACCCACACTCCGCCGCCCAGGCACGCCTGCCGGGACACCCGACGGCACAGTAGTGTGTCGGCTGTTTGGTGGCGGCGGGTTGAACACCATACTGCTGCTGCCCAGCGTCTCGTCGCCGTGATACAGCAAATTGCCCGAGAGATGGCGGGTGACCAAAGAGCTCTGGGTGGCTTTACCTGCCGCCTTGGGCGTGGCAACAGCGGCGTCGATGCTGTCTACATCGGCATCGGTGACGTTGGGATCGAAGAAGGGGAATGCAGAGGATTGGGAGCGCGAGTGGCCGCGGGGAGTCCTTTTGGTGCCGGATACTCGGGATTGTTGGCGCGAGTGGAGAGACCTGCGCGAGTGGCGTTCTTGGGTGGAGTCAGCTTGCGACCCGGCGCGAGACACTGGCCGATTTTGAGGATCTCGGAGAATCGATTTGCGCGGCAGGGTGGTTGCTTGAGAGTGACGAGCGGCGTTCGAAAAAGTCGGTCGTACGGGCGAAAGGGCAGCTCTTGAGATCACTTTCGTCTCTGGGATAGGGGTGATCTTGCCAAAGGTGTAGGACGATGACATGTTTTCCTTGCCGCCATGCTCTTTCGCAAGGTAGTGTGGTGTGGGTTCGCGTTCACTGGTTCGTTTCATCTCTCGGCTTTCGGTGTTGTCGAGCTTGCTGTTGCGCTTGCTCTTTCGCTTTTCTCGTAGGGCGCTGCGTCTTGAGTCGAGGTTGAGTGGAGGAAGTGTGAACTGGCCAGACTTGACCGTTGTCCGACGTCCATAGTCTTCAATATCGTCTTCTTCGTCTGTATAGACGCTCTCGCTCAGGTCAGCATTGTCATATATCTCGAAGCCTGTGAGATCATTCAAGCTGGCTTTCAATTCTGATGCTAGCAGACTCTTGCGAGTACTGGCTCGTCGACCCATACCAGTACTAGCAGTGGTAACGGTTGTAGCAGGTCGAGCTGTTGCCTTGGTGCTGTTGTCACGTTTGGTTAGGGATTTGGTCGATCGGTGCTTGCGCAGACTCCCAGGGAATCTGGACTTCGTCTTTTCTTGAGACGGAGTTCCAGGCACCTCCTTCTCCTTACCCTCCTCAACATCATCGTCCGGTTTGACGATAGTATTGACTCTTGATGGCGAAAGGAAGTTCCGCGACGCCTTTTGTTCTTCTGAAAGGAAAGCAGGTGGCGACCTGTAGCTCGAAGAAGACGCACGGTAACCAGCACTGAAGAATGGTGACTGTGCAGATGCCCGTTTCCGGATATAAGAGCTACGTTTGTCTTCCATTGAGCGACGGTCGGCGAGACTACTGCGAGTGAACGAAGGCACGACACGTATGCTATGTCGCTCCTCTGTTGGTTTCATCACTTTTGGCCGCCGAGATTGAGTCCTGGGTGCTTGAGGGCATGCTGTGGGAACTGTAGAAAGACTACTCGTGCGCCGAGAGTAAGTGTGGCGGCCGTGTCCCTGATATCTCCTGTCAGCATAGATTCATGCGATCAAGGGTGCTCTGCGAGCACAAGCTCACGGCAAGTAGGGGCATCAAAAGCTTACTATCAAGACGTTAGCAATCGGTCTTGATAGCGGTATTCAACACGTACCCATTCCTATTATGCGCCGATTGACTGGCAGTCCCGTACTACGGTGGATCTGATCTCGGTACACTGTGGTAGTTCGGCGCTTGTGCTTTCGAAAGGAGTTCGCCGAGTTGTGGGGGGATCGTTTGGCAAGTTCAACTGGAATCTTCATCGAATCATGGGGACGATCTGATGGAGCAGAGTCGTCGCGTATGTAACCCCACAACGACTCATCGAACGTGTCCAGTATTCTTGTGTCCGCATCGCCCATCGAGTCTGTTGCAGAAAGACTGTCCCTGCGATCGTGCGGTAGGTCGACATCAATTTTAGGTGCATGCTCTGGAGTGCGCTCCCGGAAAGCTTCGTCATGGTCTTTGCCCTTCTCGAGATCCTCCTCCTCGTTGTCTGGCCAACCGATAGGGATGAAGGTCGGTCGCGAAATCTTGGACTTCCTTGGACTTCTTGGACTTGTAAGCCTAGGGCTCAGGAAGCTCTTGACCTGCTTCTTTCTTCGGCATATGCAGAAGATGCACGCTGCAAGCAATGCGGCGCCGATGATAGGCGCAAAGACGATGCCTACAATGATGCTTACACGCTGGCCTCCTGTTTTCGTTTTATTGGTATCAAAGCTATCGCCATTACCGGAGTGCGTGGAGTTGTCGTTCACATTCGAGTCTGTCGCTTCCAGTAGTTTGATGCTGAAGGGCTGAGACTCTTTGACGCTTCCATCCTTGGACATTGCCGACATGGAGCACTGTACGACCTGCGGTGATGTGTCATCAGGCACGGTCCCGAAGATTGTGAACGTGCTCGGGTTGAAATGCATGTGGTCCGACAAAGCTGAAAAGTCAACTGTTACAACTTCGTCGTCCTTGGCAAGTATAGATCGTGGCAGCTGGACCTTGAAGAGCTCCCCCAATGTGACGTTCAGCGCGCCGATCGTGCCCACGAATAGTTCGGAAATGACGTTCAAGTGAATGGTATACTCAGCCAAGTCGCCATATATGTCCTTCGCCGATATAGTGAGGTCTTGTGATGAGAGCACAGCGGGTGCCGTTCCCGAAACATCAAAAGAGCTGCTGTCGAACTGCAGCCAATCTGGCAGATCGGTTGATGGCGACTGTATATTCCTATCGGTGATAGGCGATTGGTCTAAGTAGAGATTGCTCTTGAGGCCTGTAATGTGCACATTATCACCTTTTGTGACGTTCAGGATCTGGAAGGCAGGTTGGAAGTAGAGCTCATGCACACCACTTGCTAGTGAAAATTGCACTGTGGCAGCAGCGTATCCTGGAGTATCTGACGCGATCAGGAGTATGCCAAAGGATTGCGGAGTGCTTGTTGGTGGCGTGGTTCCTGCAAAGCGCAGCGATGATGCATCGAAGCTGATCCAGGCAGGCAGTGGAGTATGGTCGGAAAGAGTCGCAAAGTACGATAGCTTGTTGTCTGAATCGAATATATCCGAAGGAAATGAGATCTCGAAGTTTTCAGATGATTTGGTGGTTATGGTTGTTGGGCCTGACAGTGGGCCTGCTGCAGAAAGTGCTTGTGAGATGTTCGCGTTCAGCTGAGGCCCATCGTCCTTCGACACAATCAGGGTCGAGTCCATGTTTGCGACAGCTCCTGCCGCCCCAGTTGCAATGACTGTGAAAGATGCGGTGCCGACATCAGATACTTCAGGTGTTCCGGACAACGTCCCAGTTTTTCCATCGATCGAAAGCCAGGAAGGATTCTTGATCAAAGAGTACAGCAGGCTGCTCGAATCTGAGTTGAAGGTGGTTGACGCAAACTGGAAAACATAAGGTTCTCCCACACGTGCGATCGGCGGGAATTGGGAATTCAAAGGATAGCTGATTTGTGGTGCTGCCTTAGCGAGAGCGAGCAAAGCAGCGAAGACCACGATGCGCACCACCATAGCACTACGACTACTGTCAGCTGGCCCAGTACAAGATAAAGAATTTCTTACAGTGGTGATGCTGCCATAGCAACAGGTCACAGGTGTCGGTCGTTGCAGAGGTGAGTGTAGATCCTGGGAGCGGACATGCTGAAAGCCTTTCGTCACTGACAGCCATCTCTTTCTGAGCCCTGGAATTCACCATCGCGCTTGAACGCGTGGTTGCGTAGGCGTGCCGTACACCTTACGTGCTGCGGGAGAGGTGGCAGAGGAATGTGAAGATGGCGAAAGAGCAGAGGGGTGGCGACTGCAAGGGATGACCATCCTGCCACCTCAGCATACTTGAGACCAGCCATGGCCTGTACGATATCATAATCCGGGTCCTCATTCTGCGACAGCCAACTCCATTTTGAGGGCTGTTCGCCCTGGACCGTAGTAGTCGAGGAGTCGCTCAATTTGCTGGAACCCACAAGACGCGTAAAGGGCCCTGGCTGGGTTACGAGCCTCATCAACCCACAAAACGATTGTTCGACAGCCTCCCTTCTTCATTTGCTGGCAAAGGGAATGTATGAGACATCTGGCGATACCTTTGCCCCTCTCTTGTTCAATAGTAGCCAGCTTGTGTAGCCAGGCCTGGCTCTTCAACCGTTGAAACACAAGGTAACCGACAAGCTCCTGGCTTCCTGTTCTTGTGGCCAGAACAAGCCCAATATTCTTCTTCTTCAACTCAACGCTGTAGTCGAAGGCCTCGCTTGACGGAAAGATTTTCTTTTCGAGCTTTGCTACCTTCGCTGCGACAGTCACGCGGTCTTTCGGTGGACAAGCAGTAATTACTTGCAGGTCGATACCTGGAGGGACCAAATTTGTGGTATCTGCAGTCGGCATTGCTCTCTACTACCGATTCAGGCAAAAACACTTCGCATTGATCTGTCAATAGGGTGTGGGAGAACAGGGTTGGGTGGTGGAGTCGCTCAGCAGGAGACTGCGTTTTTGTGTGTCACCCAGTGACACAGTAGCCTTAGTGCAGGCAGCCCTTGATGATGATGTAGGTCTAGCTGAGCGCAGTGTTTTGCCCGTCTTTGCATGTGTCGTGATGGTGGTTTGGGTTTGGCGAGAAATATGGCCGTTGCAAAGTTTGATTGGCCACGGCGAAAAACAGCTGACCACGCGAATCTGAGTCGCGCTTTCGGCCGCGACGCGTCTGCAACTCCCTGCAACTCCTACACGTTACAGCAACTTCCGTCACAGAGAGGCCAGGCAGAAAATGATGATCGTGAAGGCAACTGAACGTGATCCCATGACAACTCTCCCAAAGCGGTAACGACAAATCGTCAGAAGCTGCCAGGAAGCCTAACGCTTCAACTCGAGCTCTGAAAATGCCTGTGAACAGGAAGAGATCATATTCGAATATCGACTTCACACTAAAGCGGGTGTTCAAAAAGCCATGTTTTCGGTAATAATACCCTTTTGTAGAAGACACAGCCTCTAACCACCCCAGACCTCTGCAGCGCGAAGTCATTATGGCTACTTTGGAGGGCGAAGACGTCTTCCTGCAGGCAGCCACCTCTTTTGGTAAAAGCCTGTGCTACCAGCTACCGGCTGTCGTCGACTTCGGAAGTCAGTGCCGTTTGTAGAGGAGAGATGGATGGATGCTGACACGTCTAGTCACTATTGTCGTTTCTCCACTATTGGCACTTATGGTCAGTCACGACAGTCGACGACACGATGCAAGACTGACTTGCCCCAGTACAATCAAGTCGCCTCTATGCGCAACTCGAAAATCAAGGTCGAAACAGTCAACAGCACAACACAACGATATGACAGGGAACGCATACTCGCAGACCTTCAATGTGGTCATCCGTTGACTCGACTTCTCTATGTGACGCCAGAGTATTGCGCAACCGATCACTTTCGCAAGATCCTGCGAATCATCTATTCGCAAAGAGAGCTCGCACGTATAGCAGTCGACGAGGCCCACTGCATCAGCGAATGGGGCCACGACTTCCGGCCTTCCTTCCAGCAACTTTCCTTCTTCAAGACCGAGTTTCCAGATGTTCCCATCATATGCCTCACAGCTACGGCAACTTCTCGTGTACGAGACGACATCATCAAGACTATGGCCCTCGATCCTCTCAAGCTACGCATTTTTCGTATGACTACGAGCCGACCCAACCTGCACTACGAAGTCCGTTTCAAAAGCGACGAAGATGACCACTACGCCAATTTTCTTTCCTGGCTCAAAAGCATCCACGCGCGGCGCGCCAACTCGGACCGAGCGACTCAATTGGCCTCACAGCAGCAGCGTACAGACAACGTCTCCGGGATTATCTACACGCTCTTCAGGAAAGACTGCGAATCTCTCGCGGCCCGACTTTGCAGCGACGGCATAGGCGCGAAGCCCTACCACGCGGGCCTCCCGCACACCGAGCGGACCGACACACTGTCCGGGTGGGTGGACAACAAAGAAGGCTACGACGTGGTGGTCGCAACAACAGCGTTCGGCATGGGCATCGACAAAGAAGACGTCCGGTTCGTCGTGCACTGGCAGATCCCCAAGTCGTTCGAGGGCTTCTACCAGGAAGCCGGGCGCGCGGGTCGCGACGGCAAGGCCAGCGTATGCATCCTGTACTACGGCCGCGAGGACCGGGACCGCGCAGCCTCGCTGATGGCGCGAGACCAGGCGCGGCAGCCAACGATCAGGGGCGACGCGAGGGCCGCGCAGCAGCAGCAGATGGTCAACCGCGCGAAGAGCTTGCAGGCCCTGGTGGACTACTGCGAGGCCACGAACAGATGTCGGCATCATATTATTGCGAGGTATTTCGCCGATGAGGAAGTCCCGCCGTGTGACTTTGCGTGCGATTGGTGCAAGGATGCGGAGGCGCTGGTTAGGCGCAAGGAGAGGGGGCTTGCGAGTGAAGAGTGGTGCAGTACGCAGCGCGAGATGGGGCGGTATGATGGCGGGTACGATGAGTACGACTGAACACACGTGGGTTTGAGGCGTGGTGGTTGGAGAGCATCAACAGGCGCCATGATTTGGAGGGCATCAACAGGCGTCATAGCAAAGGGAAGGGCACGCGATTCGCTTCTGCATTTCGAATCTTCAGATGGAATTGTCACGTCGATTAAATCTGAGACGCTACATTTCAGCACCACTTTATCCCACCCGAACGCCTCCCATGCATCTTTTTCGTGACAGTCGTGTAGAAATAGAATCTACGGCTCTTGGAACAGCCGAAGCAGTGCTCAGCCGAAGATTAGGGCAGCACTCAACCGATAATCAGGGCAGCACTAGGCACCATGCCGGCCTCCTTCAGCGTCATGCCAAAGTCGCTCCTGTCATACGTCTTCTTGGGGAAGTTTGTCGTAAACGTGTTGACGGTTGTGCCATCCTGCTCCAGCGCATGCGCCACCTCGAACAGGGTCGTCTCAACAGGGAACGTCTTCATGACGCGGCCGCCTGTTGTCTGCAGCGCCAGTCTTGCCTCCGTGTACGCGCTCGCGGGCTTGCTCGTGGTCGGGCCAGAGGACGTGGGTCCCGTTTCCTGCTTGACTGGGGGCGGGGCCTGGCCTGCGCGCAGGGCCCTCTCGGCTTCGGCTTTGCGCTTGCGCTCCTGCTTGTCTGCCTCGAGTTTAGCCAGCACCTTGCGCTTTGCTTCCTGGTCTGCGAGCTTCTCGGCGCGCTTGGCTTGGGCTTCCTTGATGCGCTCCTTCTTCTCCAGCTCTTCCTTGATGTCTTGTGTTTCCTTGGTCGACTTCATGCGGATCTGCTCGTTCCTCTTGCGGTCTTCCTTGTCTTGCTCGGCCTGTGTAGCGCGCTTGAGGGCGAGCTTCTCCTTGAGTTCAGCGAGGCGGGCCGTCTTCTCTTCTTCTGTGAGGGGTTTGATCTCCTCGGTCGATTCGGAGAAATTCTCGTGGCCGCTCTTGCTGCCGTGGAACTCGGCCTGTTGGACGGAGCGGAACTTCTTGCCGCAATCGTCGCAGACGAGTGACTTGGCCTCTTCGCCAGGCTGCAGCGCGGGTGGCTCTTCGGCGGTTGAGGCTTGCTCGGCTTTGATCTCGTCGAGGGGACGGTCTTGGTGCTTCTCGATCCAGTCCAGGGCGCCCTGGAGGTTGCCGCTGGACTTGAGGGCGAGCTCGGCGCGCTCACGCTCGAAACCCATGCTGACGAGGTTGTCCAGGTCTGACATGGCAGCGGTGGCGATGTGGTGTGAGCGTGGTGCGGTTGACTGGCTGGAGCTCGACAAACACTTGTCGCAGCTTGGGGAAGTCTTCAAGTTGAGTCTGGAGGCAGGTGGAAGGTAGTTGGAGTTTGTGTGGAGTGGGAAGCTCAAGTGCGGGTGGGGTCAGGGTCAATCGCGGGCGAATCTGTGGAGCTCTCGCACATTCCACGCAGATCTAACGGCTGAGGCGCGTGGTTGGATGTCTGCAAAGCATTCACTTGCAAGCGTGCAGCGTTCACTGTTGGCTCCAGCCGCTGCAATGGCACCAAACAAACCTGGAATAATGCCGCAGTTCCAGCGTGCGATGATGACAAGTCCGTGTTCTTAGACATGAACTAAACACTGTGACGTCGGGGTTGCTCTGCCGCGATTCCAGATTCATCATCGGCAAGCGAGACAACAAGCCTCCGCTTCACTCCCCCTCTGCTGCTTCCACCACCAGCCCCACGCCTGCACATCCTCCACGCCTATAAGCCGCCCTGATCTGTCTACGCAGATCGCACACGTGCCCCTCAACATCAATACGCCCTTGTCGCATGTGCCGGACAACGTGCCCGCGGACCTCCTCTAGCCACGATTACCAATACCACCGGCCGCCCCTGTCCCACTGCCGCCATGTCTGTCGAGCTCGATCCCGTAGAGCTTGGTTTCAAGCGTAGGCATTGCACGCACACGCTCGCAGACACGTACTGAGTTAGGCAGGTCCCTTCCAGCAGGAGGTGTCGCAGACACTCCGTCTCAAGAACCCGCACTCTGACCCGGTCGCATTCAAAGTAAGCAAGCTTGAGGACAGCCACAGGCTCAGCTGCTGACACCACACAGGTCAAAACCACCGCTCCCAAGCAGTACGAGTGTCCCACGCCTTCATCCAAGTGCCGCGGCTAACAAAGGACCCTTCAGATACTGTGTAAGACCCAACAGTGGACGCATTGAGCCTGGGCGAGATGTCGAAGTGCAGAGTACGAACGCCCCACTGCGCCTTGTCGCGCACATCTGATGCAGCAGACTAACACGTGCGCCAGTCCTCTTGCAGGCAATGAAGGAAGACCCCGCGCCAGATGCCAAGTGCCGCGACAAGTTCCTTGTCCAGTCTGTCCTTATTACCGCTGACAAGGAGTTCACCAATGTCGGATCTCTGGTAGGCAACTTCACCTAGCTTAGACGGCCTAAACTGACTTGGCGACATAGTGGGCACACATCGAACAGACGGCAAAGTCCTCCATCCAAGAGAAGAAGATTAGAGTTCTTTTCCTCCCCGCCGATGCCGACGCTTCCTCCACACCTGCAAGGACCAACGGTGTCAGCCGCGACTCGATGCTCTCGTCTCCTCCGTCAGAAGCCGCCGTGACTCCCGTGCGCGGTCCCACAGAGCACGCCCAGGGGCCTGTGTCTCGCATGGAAGACCGCCCAGCAGGCAGCAAGAACCTTGGAGAGATTGAGCGCGAGACGTACAACCCCGCTTCCTCCGGCTTGGGTGCTGGCGCTACCACTGGTGCAGGCATTCAGCAGACGGTCGCTGCTGCTGCTGCCAGCGTGACGAATGCCATCCCCACATCTCAAGCCGAACTGCAGGCTCAGCTGGATGCGGCCAAGGCGCAGATTGCACGATTGACACAACAGGCCGATGCTGGTCTCCGCCAGCGAAAGCCAGAGTCCACGCGCGACGCAAAGGAGCAGCTCAAGACTGCGACCCAACAGGCCGCCCCTGCAGGAGGCGTCTCTGTCCAGACCACAGCGCTTCTGTGTCTCGTGAGCTTCCTCCTCGCCTACTTCTTGTTCTAAGCGTTTCTGCAATACCCGGAGTGGAAGACAAAAGCCATGCGCTTCGCGCCAACGACGACCCCGGATCTTTTACGACGTGAAGATTGTGGGGCACCAGATGATGTATGCACGGCACGAGCATGATGAGCGTTTACGCGACGTAGACAAGACATGTGTGGACGGTTCGACGGTTTCTCTATTTTTTGTGTTTGATTTGTGCTTCACTGGAGGACTTTGGCTGCACTTGAGCACGGCTAGGGGCGACATGGCAAAGCGAGTGTCTAGTGTCGTCGCACGAGGGCGTTCGATGTATCAACAACTACAGATTCATGATTCGCTTATTTCTGCCATATCTGCCTGGCCGTATGCATAAATTAGTCAAAAGTGACTAACGCTCGCCGCGATCATGCCTGCCAAGGCTGATGGAGCCTCAGAGGCAACGTGAAGAAGGTTGTCGAATGTGCTCAGTGGCGGTTGGCCGCATGTTGGTGCATGCTGGTGGACTGATGTGCTCGCGTGGTGAGGTCCACCAATAGCAGCGCACATCAATCTTCAAACGCACACGTCACGCCGCAAGCATTCCTCGGATAGACTCCCCGCGCGCGTCATCGGCATTCCTCCCCTGCGCAGAGCGATAACGGGATCCACTAGAATCGCTAGATGGCCGCTGCGGCTCTGGGACGCGTTCTGAACGTGGGCTAGTGGGGCAGCCGAGTGCTTGCCGTCGCCGGAGGCAAGTTCACTGTAAAGTGACTCAACTTTAGATCGCTCGGCATTGAAAAACATCCACGTCCTCTGACTGACGCTCTCTCTATCACTCAACCTTCTCTCCTCATACAGCCAGCATGTGTGGTATTTTCGCGTGCTACAGGTATGTGATGCGCTGCAGTGTCTATGACTGCCCCTCCAAAACTTTCTGGCGAAGTGTGGAACAAGAACTTATTTGCGCGCAGGCATCCCGATGTCCAGAAGTTCAAGCCGACGGCCCTGAAAATGGGTAGGCAGTACGTATCCCTCTCGCCATGTGGTGGCGAGTTCAATTGGCTGACTGTGGCAGGATCCGACATCGGGGCCCGGATTGGAGTGAGCAACAGAAGCATAGCATGCGCGGGCGAGCACAATAGCTGACAATCTGCAGGTGGCAACCACATCGCCAACCACACCAGTAAGCGCGCAGAGATTCGTCGCGCAGAGAGGGAGTGCTAACTGCTTGCAGTTCTTGTCCACGAGCGTCTCAGCATCGTCGGTGTTGGTATGCAGTCACACGACAACTTTTCGCCAGGCGACTACTTACACTGAGCAGACTCTGGCGCGCAGCCTCTCGTCAATAAGGAGGGAACTGTCTCTCTAGCCGTTAACGGCGAGATCTACAACCACCGCATTCTCCGCAAGAGCCTCAAGAAGCCGTACGAATTCAAGACACACTCGGATTGCGAGGTCATTATTCCCCTTTACCTCGAGCATGGCATCGACGCACCCCGCCACCTCGACGGCATGTTCTCGTGGGTTCTCCACGACAAGGAGAACGACCGACTCATCGCTGCCCGCGACCCCATCGGTGTCACCACATTCTACATGGGCAGGTCGAGCGAAACACCCAACGCCGTCTTCTTCGCTTCCGAGCTGAAGTGCCTCCACCCCGTGTGCGACAACATCATCGCCTTCCCCCCCGGCCATGTCTACGACTCCAAGACAGACCAACTCACCCGCTACTACGACCCCAAGTGGCTTGTTAAGCCCACCAACATCCCCACCAACCCGCTCGACTTGAAGGAGCTGCGGTCGTCGTTTGAGAACTCGGTGCGCAAGCGCATGATGGCGGAGGTGCCGTTCGGTGTGCTTCTGTCTGGTGGTCTTGACTCGAGTCTGGTGGCTTCGATCGCACAGCGTGAAACCCAGCGCTTGAACGAGCAGACAAGAAAGCGCGCCGCCGAGGCGAAGTCGTCCACCAACGGCACAACAACGGACCCGAGCGAGCTTGTTGGTATCGATGACAACAACGAGCTCCAGACAGACCTGATCCTGGGTCAGCTCAACTCGTTCTCGATCGGTCTCCCCAACGCCCCCGATGCCATTGCCGCGCGTGAAGTCGCCGACTTCCTCGGCACGAAGCACCACACATTCACCTTTACCATCGAGGAGGGTCTGGACGCTCTTTCCGACGTCATCTACCACCTCGAGACATTTGACGTGACCACAATCCGCGCGTCGACACCCATGTTCCTGCTCTCGCGCAAGATCAAGGCTATGGGCATCAAGATGGTGCTGTCTGGCGAAGGCTCCGACGAGATCTTTGGCGGCTACCTCTACTTCCACAATGCACCCGACAAGGCGGCGTTCCACGAGGAGTGCGTGCGCCGCGTCAAGAACCTGCACTTGGCCGACTGCCTGCGCGCCAACAAGTCGACATCGGCGTGGGGCGTGGAGGCGCGCGTTCCCTTCCTGGACCGCAACTTCCTCAACGTGGCGATGAACATTGACCCGGCGGAGAAGATGATCACCAAGGAGCGGATCGAAAAGTACATTCTGCGCAAGGCGTTTGACACGTCGGACGAGCCGGACACACCGGCGTACCTGCCGCACAAGATCCTGTACCGCCAGAAGGAGCAGTTCTCGGACGGCGTGGGCTACGGGTGGATCGACGCGCTCAAGGACACGGCGGCGGCGCAGGTGACGGACGAGATGATGAAGAAGCCCAAGCCCGAGTGGGGCACCGACATGCCGGACACCAAGGAGGCGTACTGGTACCGCTGCATGTTTGACGAGCACTTTCCCCCGAGCTGCGCCAGCACGGTTATGCGCTGGACCCCGACGTGGAGCAAGCAGACGGATCCGTCTGGCCGGTGAGCATGGTCTGGTTGTTGATGAGGGAGTGTTGCTAACGATGATAGTGCGATTGGCGTCCACGAGCAAAAGTACTCTCACGCCGAGTGAACGAGTGATACGAGTGATGACGAGTCTGGATGGCGCTGGTGGACCTCTGGATTAAACTCACGTAGAATGAAATGCCACGAGTCGATACTATTCCTCATCACTTCAGATTCCGTAGCGGCAGTCCAGGGCCATGAATCAGCAGCAACCATTGCAGAGCTCAAAGCGTCATGTATTCGAGACTCGGAATAGCAGTTGAAGTTGAGGCATACGTCGTATATACATGTCATTCCGTGTCGTGCAGCTATATACATGCAATCGCATCAAGAGCATAAGAGCATCAAGAAATCAAGAAATCAAAACCAGCGACCCTCATCGCAAGACCGGGTATCTCCCGCCGTCCTCGCCGTGCAAACTTTTGCCCTGTATAAACGCCGCGCAAGTCTAACCAACCACATACAAAACCGCGTATTCAACGCGCACCGCCAGCAACCCCAAGCACATCAAAGCACAGCACCTACGCATGCAGCGCGGACGCGTGCGAGCCAAACGCGCGAAACTGGACGAAAATCACCGCATCCTCAACCATGGTGCCCAGCGAGCCAATCAGCCAGGGCAGGTTGGTGAGAAAGTAGTCGCGCTGCGTCGAGTGGAACAGGATGCCTGCGCCGTACGTAGCGTTGCCGAGCAGGCTGAGCATGAAGAAGAGCAGGCTGAGCCCCTCGCAGCTGCGCTCGCGCTGGTTCTTGATGATCTGCGGGATGCGCGCGCCCAGGTAGCACAGCGCGCTGGCGTAGCCGAGGGCTTCAGCGCCGAGCGCGATGGGGGGCGAGGAGGAGGGGGATGTCGGTTGGGGGACCCATACTCCGCTCATCCAGGCGATGGCCCAGCTGGCGGCGCCGACGGCCATGACGCCGGCGATGATGAGGGTGTTTTTGAGCCATTCGCTCGGCTGGTCGTCGACGTCGAGGATGGTCGGGAGGCTGGATGCGCGGCGGCGCCGCGAGGCTTGCGAGTCGCGGCGGTGGGAGCCGGGGAGGCCGATGTTGGAGCTGTCGCGGCGGCCGAGCAAGGGCGCTTCGGCGGAGGTGGAAGACTGGAGCGACGTCTTGCGGGCTTCGCGGCGCGCGTTCTTGGTGTTGTAGTAGACGCACTGGGCGATGAGGATCTGTGCGGGGTGTGAGTAGCATGCGCGGGCGTGGGTGCGGGCTTATCGGACCAGGTCTGCGACGCAAAAGTACATGGCCAGGGCTATGACGGTGGGCACCAGGCCCGCCCACAGGGCGCCGGCGAGGTTGGTGACGTCGCCAATGAACCAGATGGCGAGGAAGACGAGCGAGATGCCGTCGGCGGAGCCGGACTTGTAGTTTTCGATCAATTGGGGGACCTGGGGGATCAGCGGTGCGTCGGGTGCGGTGGGAAATAAGGGCACTGCAGACTCACCAGCAGGAAGATCCAGGCGCAGAGGCTGATGGAGCCCCAGATGCCACTGAGGGCCTCGCGCGTGGTCAGCGGGTGGCTGATGGCGACGGCCATGGCAGAGGGCAGCGCGGCGAGCATGTTGGGTGTGTGTGTTTACTCGGCGACGGGCGCTGTGGAGAGACTCTGTGGAGAGACTCGAGAGAAGCCCAAGGATTGGAAAATTGGTTCGCCCATGACGCAAAATGGGCCGGAAAGGCTCAGGGCTGATCAGCGGCGCGTGAATAGCAGGCCGGCGATTGGCCAGCACGCAGAGAGCCCCCGTGCCCACATTGGCTGCGAAGATGTGAGGGCGATTGGCCACGGGGGCAGCCATCGCACACGTTGAGCGACTGAGACAAGGCTGCATCTGTCTCGATGTCTCGTGCAATCTCGTGCAGCGTCATGACAGCCAGTGCAGTGCTGTTACAATGCCCGTTGTTTGGCAGCGTCTGTTGCTGGAACGCGTGCCTGATGCAGGGCGTGAGGCGGCTCAGACGCTCAAGGGTGCAAATGCTATGCAGCTGAGCCCGCTATTTTTGGCCACGCACTGCTGGGTCACGCTGGTCCACCCAACACGACAGCCTCTGTCATCCGCTGCACTCGCCGTGCGACCAATCTATCTGCAATTCTCACTTTGTTCTCCCGTCCGTTTCCTCTTCACGCCCTCGTTTGTCCCTCTTGCAACCTTGGCCGTCTCGCCCAGCGCCCGTCCGCCACTGCCAGGCCCCTTGAATCACACGCCCCGTGACGCGTCAGCCACACCACGAGCCATATCTAGCTGCTTCCATCGTCCAAAGTCCATCGCTCTCCCATCGCCACCATGCTCCGCCACGCGTGGCTCCTCGCCGCCCTCGTCGCCCTCGTCGCCTTGGTGTCGGCCTTCAACTTGGACGGCCTCAACTTGGACGGCCTGCGCATCGACGGCATCAACGAGTACTTGCACCACGACGAGAAGCGCCAGGCCTCGGGCACCGGCGCCAGCGCCAGCAGCCCCGCGCCCTCGTCAGCAGCCCCCAGCTCCACGCCCGCATCCCCCGCCTCCTCCGCTGCCGAGTCGAGCGCCGCACCGCCTGCCTCGTCCGCCGCCGCCGACCCCTCGTCAGCCGCTCCAGCATCGTCAAACGCCCCGTCCTCAGCCGCCCCCAGCAGCAACGACAGCAACGACGCATCCTCGACCGCCGCCGCGCCCTCGACCTCGGGCAGCGTCCCCTCGAGCGAGACGCCCGCCCCCAGCTCGGGCTCACCCACCTCGGCCGGCTCCACGTCCGCCAGGACCACCGCCATCGTCCGCACCACGCCCCTCGTCTCCACCACCGTCCAGTTGTACACCACCGTCTACAGCACCATCATCAATGGCCAGACCTCCCTGTACACCTCGACCGGCTCCAGCACCCGCGTCTTCAGCACCGGCTCCGCCACCGTCACCGACCCCCCCGAGGCCCAGGGCGCGTCCGGCGGCAGCAGCAGCGGTCTGAGCGACAGCAACAAGAAGGTCATTGGCGGCGTCGTCGGCGGCGTCGGCGGCGCCCTCCTCCTCGGCGGCATCGCCCTCGTCTTCTGGCGCATGAAGAAGCGCCAGAGCCGTGTCACCGAGGACGACGACGACCTCATGGCCGGCACCGGCTCTGCCCTCGGCGACAAGCCCGCCAACACGGGCGCCTCGCCCTTCCAGTCGAACCTCGAGCAGTACCACAACCCCGGCGGCCGCCCCAACGCAGCAGCCAACTTCTAACCGCCGCTGCTCCGAGCACACAGCAGCCACGCTGCCTCACGACTACCACGATACTCTTTAGCTTTGCAACATCTGCGGTCCGACGGGATCCCAAGATGTATATACACGAGCCATCTACGACTCGATACTTCTGCGATAGGATACCCCGGAGCCGGTGCATTACAGGCGTGCTTTTCCCTTGAGCGTCAAAATTGGATACGCATAGATGGCCACCATAGTGCGAAAACACCTTGTAATAGCGTTACTTGACCGCATCACTTCACCAACCCATTTCCTTGTCAGTGTTCTGTACGGCATTGTAATAGCATCAATCAACACCATATCTCCATGATCAGGCATGAACAGGCGTGACCAGGCGTGACCTTGGGTTATCAATTAAGCATAAACTTACCAACCAGGGAACCCAGGTCTCGCTCGCGTCATGTGTCAATCGTGCCGCCGTCGCCAGATCCCGCGCAGATGAGAGGGGCCCCTCCACCACTCGTGTTTCATGTCTGTCGCAAACTACACCCCGCTTCCTCGCGCGCCTAGGCGATCGCTGGGAGGACTACGTGTGCCGTGTGGTGTGCTGCGTTGTGGAGTGGTTTCCTTTCGACTCTCTTTGCGATGGGCGCGAGATTTTGAGACTTTACTCTTGTCGCCTGGATGCGATTCTTGCGTTACGAACTTTACGATCTACCTCCACGACCTCGCCGCGATAATCACCTACGCAATCTCCCTCCAACGACCCCGCCGCGATAATCACCCTACCGAACCACACTCCCAACGCCCTCACCGCGCCACCGGCCCTCCTAGACGGAACCCACACCCACCCACACCACCCACCCACCACCATGCTCCTCCTCCTCCTCCTCGCCCCCAGCCTCAGCACCGCGCACCCCTCCCCGCCCCTCCTCACCTCGCCCTACACCATCTCCCTCGCCCCCCACCACACCCTCTTCCTGCGGCAGCAGACCGACCTGCAAACCTTCGCCTCGGCGCTGGGCGGCGTGCGCGCGCCGCCGATCACGTCCTCGGGGGATCTGCAGCGCCCGTTTGAGGTTGATGGGAATACATTTACGGGGTTTGGGGAGGCGGGGGAAGGAGCTGTGATGTCCAGTTTCAGGGGTGTCAGGGCGTGGCGAATGGGGCGGGTGGTGGTGGTGGTGGGAAAGGCGGGTTGACAGTCGGGATGTGTGATGATCAGAAAGGTGAGTTTGCCCTTTTTCGTTTTTTCATTCTGCACGAGGTTGAGTGGGAAATGAGTGTAGTGAGTCATGTCATATAAGTCCATTACTAACCCCACCCAGCAAAATGCAACACGGCCCAGCAGCAGGCCAAAGTCAAGGATTTCTCCCAGGGCGTGCTGAGCACGAATATCGGGCCCGATCCGCTGTTTCCGGATTTCGATCTTATTTGTGAGGGGTAGCGGTTGGGTGATGGGGGGATGGGGTAGGGGATGGGGGGAGTGAGTTCAAGGAGCAGGGGGATGATGGGGATGCGGAAGATTAGATGTAATGTTTGATATGGGGTTTTGGGCTGGGATTGGGGGATTGGGGGATTGGGGGATTGGGGGATTGGGGGATTGGGGGATTGGGGGATTGGGGGATTGGGGGATTGGGGGATTGAGGGATCTTGTTGATGGGGATGGGTGAGGGAATGTATAGGTTTTCGTATCGTGAATGCTTTATGTATTCCACTGCCTCATGATTTCCTACTGCCTCATGCATCCCTAACACATCAGCACCACCCTCACCACATCAAACCACCACATCAAACCCTAGCACCAGCCTTTATTACTTCAAGCCTTATTACTGCAAACACCATCACTTCAAAACCAGCACATCAAGCCCCATCACTTCAAAACCCATCACTTCAAACCCACCACACCAAACCCACCACACCAACCACCACATCAACCCCCACCAACCGCCTCCAGCATCCGCAGAATCCGTGCCTCATCCACCACCCCCCTCCCCTCGCCAGCCCCACGCACAAGCTGCGCCCGATTCAGCTCCCACGCAACCCACGCCGCCGCCTGCAAAAAGCAATCTGCCACATCATCGAGCTTCTTCATCTGCGCCGCCGCATCCGCGCCCTTGGTCCTGCGCCGCGGCGCCGCGGCCACGGGCAGCAGCGCGGCGCGCGTCGCTTCTGCCGCGGGCGCGATGGCGAGCGCGATGCGTGGCGTGTGCGCGGGCGACGAGGGTAAGGTCGAGAGCGTGCTGGGGGCGAGCCAGGCGCGCAGGAGGGCGATTTTGGCGCGCTTTTCGGCTGGGCTGCGGATGGTGCGTTGCGGGGAGGGGCTGGGGGATTCGGGTGAAGATGGTGTGGAGGTGGAGGTGCCTTTGTTCCTCTCTTGTACAGCCCGGGCGTGGCGGCTTAGCCAGTACTGTCCCACGCGCTTGGGATCGACAGCGTAGACGCGGTAGTCTCGCTTTGCGCTGCCTCTCTTGGGGTCCTCGGGGCCGATTTCAGCGTCTCCAGGATCGCCCACAACATCGCCTCCAGCGTGTTGACTCGCACAGTCCACTGCTGCACGGCGCTGCCACCGCCAGAGCGCCAGCGCTGCTTTTCAATGAGGATGACGTCCGGGCTTGCGCTCAGCACTTCCTCTGTGATCAGACGATACGCTGTCCTGGAGAGCACGGACGGGGAGTACTGATCCTCGTCGTCTTCGGCAGGTTCGAGAGCCTCTTGACCATCTTCTGAAGACCTCGCGCCCTGGTCGTCTTTGCTGCTCACGAGATCAATCTTTCTCCAGCGCAGCACCTTCATCGCAGCGTCGAGGTCCGACTCCCGTGTTCCGAGTGCCGGGAACGTGACCTCCGCATCGCAGAAAGCCAGATTGCGAATCCCCATATCAATACTCACGATCCGCAGCTTGCGATCCCACGGCTCGCGAGGCGCTCCAGCTTGGACCTGAGCGACCCCGGACTGGCGCACGTCGCGCTGGAATCGCGCGAGGAGCGTGCTCTTGGTCCCTGACGATGCAGAGCCGATGCGCGTCAGCAGTCCTTTCAATGCATCGGCTGTCACCGCGGCCTTCTTCGGCGCCATGGCGATAAAATAGATCTAGCGCGCCTCAAATCAGCCCGCTGAATCGTGCTCGCTCAACGCAGGTTGCAAAATCGTATCTCGAAGCGGTGACCAGAGCACGGATTTCCAGCCAGACATTGTGATCGATGAGTTAAGAGTGGAATTGCACCATCATGACTGGCCTCAGCCGGTCTGCGTGCGGTGTTGGTAATTGGGCATTTGGAGGTTGGCGATGCTGCGAGCTGAGTCGGCGCGTCGTGGTGAGAAGAACGCTAGCGTGTCGCGTAGTCACGGCTTGAATCGACGACAGTCGACACACAAGGTGACGATACACATGCATCTGCCGGGGTAGGCTGAGATCTTGATAGTGCGCCGATAAGTGACGCATGGTAGAGCGTGAGGGCTTCTGAATTTGGAACAGCTGATATGCCTTCCATGCCAGACGGAGGAGTAGATTGCGAAATTTGAACATAACTGATTGCTTAAAGAACTATCTTCAACGCTGTGCCTCACTCAATGCGTAAGATACCAGCTCCAAAAAAACGACCCAAAATCACTGCACCTCCCCTCTCGCGCCAGCCCCAACCCCACCAGCCGCGCCACTACTCTGCATCTCGCTCTCCGGCACGTGTTCCATCATCGCCTGCTCGGGCACTCTAGCCTCCTGCTTCTTGTTGATGCCGCGCGCTCCCGGGGTGAGGTACGTGTTGTCCAGGTTGGGCAGGTCCTCGCCCTCGGTGGGGACCCAGTGCTTGCTCTTCCACGGCTTGACGCCGAGAATGTACATGGTGTCGATCTCCTCGAGACTGCGGCCATGCGACTCGCACACGAAAAAGTACACGACGACGGCGCCGGCGAAACAGCACCCGGCGAACACGTAGCCGTAGCGGTAGTCGATGGCGGAGGTGATGTAGGGCGTGAAGAAGGAGAGGAGGAAGTTCCAGACCTTGACGATTGTTAGTAAGACAATTAGGACGTGGAGCGGAGGCATAACGTACCCAGTTGGATGCTGTCGCCAGCGCCATGCACTTCGCTCGGTACCTGCTCGGGTATATCTCGCCGACAACGGCCCACACGATTGGACCCCAGGTGGACGCAAACGCGGCGATGAAAAGACACGCGAACACAATCATAGCGTATCCGACGCCTTGTGACTGCGTGCCGTCGCTGTTCTCGAGCGCAAAGTGGCCCAGCGATGCAAACACCAGGAAGCACATGAACATCCACAGAGCGCCGTAGATGAGCGCGGGGCGCCGACCGTACTTCTCGACGATGTACAGCCCGGGGAATGTGCAGCCGAAGTTGACGGCGCCGAGGATGATGCTGGTGACGTAGGAGTTCGACAGACCGATGGACTGGAAGATTGTAGTTCCCTGTGCGAGTTAGCTGTGATGTCCGATGCCTGATCGGGCGAGGACTCACGTAGTAGAAGTAGTAGTTGGCGCCAGTAAGCTGCTGAAGCATCTGAAGCGTAATACCAAGCAGGGTACGGTACGCCATTCTCGGGCCAGTGAAGATCTCATACCAAGGGTGATTACCACCGCCAGCACGCTCAGCCTCCAGCTTCATCTCAATCTCCCTGATCTCGCGCTGCACCTCAGCATGGTCCTCATTGACACCGTACGTGAGCGCAATCGTCCTGCGCGCGCTGTCGATCTTGCCGTGGCGGTACTCCCAGCGCGGCGACTCCTGCATGAAGAAGATGCCAAACACCATCAGTCCCGACCAGATGAAGCCAATGCCCATGGGCAGCTTCCACGCGCGCGAGCTCCGCTGGCTCTCGGTGCCGAAGTTGATGCAGTACGCAACGAAGATGCCCAGCGTGATGAACAGCTGGTAGCACGACACGAGCGCACCTCGCACGTAGCGCGGCGCCGTCTCGGACTGGTACATGGGCGTGAGCACGGAGAGACCGCCGACGCCGAGCCCGGCGACCCAGCGGCCGATGGCGACTTGGTACCACTTGTCGGTTGTGGTGATTTGGACAATGACGCCGACGCAGAAGATGATGTTCCAGAAGACGATGGAGTACTTGCGGCCGAACTTGTCGGAGATGGGCGCCGCGATCAGAGCACCGAGCAGCGTGCCGATGGAAAGGAGAGCAACAATCAGTCCAGAGCGCACGTTGCTGAACTTGAGAGAACCGTCGGGGTTCTGGTCGTCTGAGAATTTCGCCAGGAAGTCTGGCATCTCGAGAAAGCCTGAGATCTGACCGGTGTCGTATCCAAAGACTGGAGAAGTGTTAGTGAAGCAACGCCTCAGACATCCAACAACATACTGAAACCACCCATGGACACAATAACCGCCATAGCGATAATCCTGGGCCGGAAGATCTGCTTCGCGCCACCAGAAAGGATAATAGGCTTCTTCTCCACATCTCTCATAGAAGAATCACTCTCATCCTCCATCTTGGTCCTATCACCCAGCGGCGCAGCACCCGTCGTAGAAGCAGCCATATTTGTCGCAAAAGGAAGCGCACAAAGTGACTGCAAACCCACGCGGGGACTCCACGGGCTCTATAAACCCCCCCAAGCCTCCCCCAAGCCTCCACGGCACCCCTCCACACCCTGCGCGCTCCCTGCTCCTCGCTCGACCCCGATGCGCGGGCCCCGCGACGTCATCCAGCCGGCCGTCAGCCCTGCGCGCTGCGCTAAGCCGTGCGCCAAAGGCTTGTGCATGCCAAGCCCCACCCAAGCGTGCGCATCCTGTTGGTGCGCGCGCCGCGACCGGCCCGCTGGATTCGTCACCGGGGTGCTTGTTTGTGGGGTGGGACGGCGTGTTTTCGCAAAAGATTTTTGATCACGGGGCACAAGACTCGGTACCATACTCTGTGCCGTGCAGACCTCTCAATCGGCCTCCGATATCCCCGATGCTGACCGCTACCAACGTCCACTCTCTCGTCCGAACGAAATAATCGGAAACAGCCAATCAGGCGCGAAGCATTGCAATTGCCAACAGTGCAACGTGCAAGTAAATTTATTATTTTTAGACTACAAATAAGGTAGGGACAGTATTAGAGGATATATCTGTCTAATTAAATTTCTTAAATATTGTATTAGGGGCAAGATATCACTCCCTAAAGCGATTCCTTATATCCGACTTTCACGTTCGGACGAGAGCCACTGCATCGCCTCGCCGCGCTGTTTCATCCGCAACCAAGCTGCAGCCACCCGCTGCCCTCCGCTGCGATCTACAACAAGTCACGAGGTCCGCCGCCGTTGTGCGCGATTACGTGCGCGCGTACGAAAACGCCCTGCTCATAGTCACCTTCCCCTCATCACTCGGCCGCAGGCCCGCAGCACACCGCTCGACACCGCGCGTGGATGCTCGCGGGTGCGCACAGTGGTAATAGTAGTGGGGCAGCAGGACAACGACTCGATCGCCGGGACGTGAAGATTCTTCTACGGCTTGCTCGGGACTTCTTCGTGGCTTCGTCGAGGCGCGGGATGACGTCGTTAGACGTCGTCGTCGTCGGGGCACGAATACCTACCTACCTACTTCGTACCAACAATGCTTCGTACAAAGAAGCTCGTTTTTTACGACTCAAACAGCTCGTGCGCGATCATTCCCTATCAAAGTGTATCTAGCAAATTCACCACAACAACACCCACAACACTTATTAAACGCTATAATTTTTCCTAGATATATAGCATAAGCTTATCTAATGTCAATCCAAGCGAGCCGGGACACCCGGTGTAACGGGACACTTGTTCTTCTGGAAGCTCGGATGGTGCTCAACGCGCTTTTACATAAACGTGAGCAGTGCGCAGTTATTCTAGAGCTTGTACTCTACTAGCACATCAGCATCCGACGCTGAACAACGTGTCGCTGACTATGCTGTCGTTCGTTCTGTCAATGCTGTCTTTCGACTCTCTTCCAATACGCCCCTGTTCGTCCGCGACATTGCGCATTCAGAGAAAGCTCGGTGGGCTAGAAAAGAAGCTAAGATGGAAAAGATCAAGACTGCAGACTTATAGGGTTGAATTAAAGTAGGGAGTGTGCAGCCCGGCCGTTTCTCCGCTTCAGGATCCCAACATCGAAGGCAATGAAGCAGCAGACCGCCTCGCGGATGTTGAGGCGAAAGAACCCTCTACCCCTTTCGGGCTAGCAGCACAACCAACCGTATCGGGCATACGCACAATAAGGAAAGCAGCACTAGCCACAGCCAGCACAGCTTGGTGGAGCAACGCAAAGAGCAAGCTCTCCAACTGGTACACCCAATGGAAGCTACCGTACCAACCCACCCGACCGCCACGTGAGCTCAGGTTGACACGCCCTACCCTAGCAAGGCTGCTGGCAATCCGGACCAGCCATGGAGACTTTGCATGGTACCATCGGAAATTCCATCATGACAACGCGACTCTCGGGTGCACCTGCGGACGCCCCAAGACTCCCTTGCACATCGCACTATGTCGGAAAACCAGAACAGCAAGCATCTTCCGGCGCTGGCCAAAGCGGCCACGAGCACCCCCCAGAACACCTAGCGAAGCAGCCAAGTACCTCCAGATGCTCTGGGAAGAGCCAGAGGACTTTGCTGCTTTCCTAGAAATCACCGGCTTCTACAGCGCAATATGTAGGCCTCACTGGACCCTACACTTGCCCTACCTTCTCTCCCCTCCTCTTTCTCTTATTCTGTCTTTCTCTTCTCTGTTCTCTCTTCTCTCTTTCTCTGTCTCATTTCTTTTCTCTATCTCTTTATTTAATACGCTCCTTCGTAAGCACTAGCTATAACAACTAAAGGCGGACAGGTGCCTACTGCACAACTATTGTATTGGCGATCAACAGGCGGAGCAACCACTACGAGACGACAATCATGTACACAAGAATAGGCATCCTAGGCAGAGCACGGCAAGCCATAGGCATAGCCCGTCTACATGCCCCAAGGGAGGCTTTATATATAGACGTTAAATACAACTCGCACTCGCACTCCGCTTCAGGATCGTCAAAACGCGACTGACCGGCCGTGCGTCTTAAGCGACATTTGGCAGATATAGCGTGCTGAGATATTTCAGAAGGGCGGTGCGCGCTGTGGCTGAGAGCTGCGACCACCGACCACCTAGCCTCAGACAGCTCTTAAGCTCGGCCATATATAGTGTTCGGCCACATATAGTGATCGGCCACCCCACCAAAACGCGTCACAGTCTTTGAAGTCGTGATATTTTCAACACAACCTGCTCAAAATGGACGCCCGTGAAGCTGCTATACAATCAGCTATCCGTGATCTTAATTCTGGTGTTTTTACAAGTCAACGGAAGGCTGCCAAGGCGTACGGAGTCCCTAGATCATCGCTCCAGGAGCGCCTCAAAGGTCGCCAACCAAACGCGATAGCACATCACTAACAGCAGCGATTGACTCCGGAGCAAGAGCGCTTCTTAGTAGAGTGTATTCTTGAAGAGGACTCACGTGCTCAGCCCCGTCCCATCCGCGCGTGCGAGAGATGGCCTCCCGAATACTTCAGATGAATGGGGACCACGCTCCGCTCGGTCAACTGTGGGTACCCCATTTTATCGCTCGCAATCCACAGGTCGCCTCTATCGTCGGGCGGACGATTGAGACGGCGAGGACTACAGCAGCTCACTATGAGACTGTTCGTGCCTTTCTTGAGCTATTTGAGCGTACCAGAATCGAGCTGGGTATACAGTATGAGGATATATGGAATATGGATGAGACTGGGGTCGCCCTCGGGGTATGTACAAACACCAGAGTCGTCGCTAGCTCATCAAAGAAGAAGGCTTATATCAAATCCCCAGAGGATCGTGAGTGGGTATCAATAGTTGAGACGATATCCGCTACAGGCGTTAAGCTTCAATGCCTCGTCATCTTTAAGGGCAAGCACCTCCAAACCACGTGGTTCCCAGCACAAGGAGTACCCGATTGGCTATATACAACGTCAGACAATGGATGGACGTCAAATCAGATTGGATTGGAGTGGTTACAGCGTATATTTATACCAAATACAACTCCACGCCAAGGCACTTGGAGACTCCTTGTTCTGGACGGCCACGGCTCTCATATCCCTATCGACTTCATGTGGACCTGCCGGGAGAACAAGATATGGCCTCTCTACCTTCCCCCTCACGCCTCACACGTGCTTCAGCCTCTGGATCTTGCTCCTTTCTCTGTCGTCAAGACGAAGTATCGATCTGAGATCCGGGCTCTCTCTGCCCTTGATGACGCAGCACCTATCAAGAAAGAGCGCTTTGTGGTATCCTACAACAGGGCAAGAGAGGAAGGCTTAACTGAGCGAGTAATCCGAGCTGGTTGGAGAGCCTCAGGGCTCTGCCCATATAACCCAGACCTCGTCTTACTCTCATCCCAGGTATCCGGCCGTCCAGCAACACCACCACGTGATACGCAGGACTCAGAGCTCTCAAATTCGATCCTCAGCACGCCTCAGAGCGCACAGGCTCTATATAGGGCTCACCGGCAGCTTCTAAAGTCAGAATCTCTCTCACGGAGCACTCGGGCAGTGCTTGGCAAGGCAGGCAAGGCTGTAGCGAAGGCAAATACTCGAGCAGCTGAGCTCCAAGCTGAAAACCAACGACTCAAATATCAACTAGATAGTACTAAGATTACCCGCTCAAGGAAGCGTGTTCAACCTAACCTAAATGAGCGCTTCAGTAACGTTGAAGCTATCAAGGCTGCGCTTGAGCGAGCGGCGGCATTACAGACTGAGCAGGCATCACGTTCAGTTGAACAAGAAGCTCAAAAAGCAGCAGAGACAGCAGCAGCTCTCACGCTTCAGTCTATGTGTAATGAGTGGCAATTAGAGACGTTGTAGCTGAAAATATCACGACTTCAAAGACTGTGACGCGTTTTGGTGGGGTGGCCGATCACTATATGTGGCCGAACACTATATGGCCGAGCTTATACCCGGTCGTGCAGGCAACCGTGTCCTGCTCCCGCAGTCGTGCTCGCCCCGTCGCACAGCCATGCGAGAGGCCACAACAACCTCTGTAATTAATCAAATATACTCCGTCCACTGGCACCTCGCACACATGTGCACTTCTCTGAGACGAGTTGCACAAGGCAAATGAACGCTACTGCGCCAGCGAAAATGAGCTGAGGCAAGGCGGCGCAGAACGCTGGGCGCTTGATGCAGCCACCAGCACCTTCAGCCTGGTCGCATGCACTGCCTCGCCAGGCTGCCTTCTCTGCCTTGTCGCAACTCTATCGTTGATTGTTGATTCTCACTACTACAGAAGCCACTCGCGACCCTTTCCCCTATACTGAACCTTCAGCATCGAGCGCCATGCGGCTTCTCCATTTTGACGCCCTGAACAGACTGATTTTGACAGACTTCCGCGGCAAGTTGATCCCGCCCTACGCTATCCTATCGCACCGATGGAGCGACTCTGAGACCCTCATCGAAGACATATCGAATGGTAACTACACAAAAAGAGAAGAAGGCTATGCAAAGCTACAGTTCTGTGCCGAACAGGCCGCTCAGGACGGGCTGCAGTACTTCTGGATTGACACATGCTGCATCGACAGATGGGATAATAGCGAGCGCTCGAGAGCGATCAACTCGATGTTCCAGTGGTACCAGAACGCGGCTCGATGCTACGTCTTCTTGTCAGACGTGTCAACGTCAGCTGCGACAGAGACGGCCCCGTGCAGCGACTGGGAGGCATCGTTCCGTGCAAGTGCATGGTTCAGTCGAGGGTGGACGCTTCAAGAGCTGATCGCGCCAGTATCGGTCGAGTTCTTCTCTCGTGAAGGACATCGCATAGGCGACAAAGCATCACTCGATCGACTTCTGCACGACATCACCGGCCTACCGCTCGCGGCACTGCGCAACTGTTGCTTGGACCAGTTCAGCACATCTGAACGAAGGCGGTGGGCTGAGAATCGCACAACGACCGAAGAAGAAGACATCGTGTACTGCCTGCTTGGAGTGGTTGGCATCTCAATGCCGATTACGTATGGCGAAGGACAGGAGAATGCACAGAGGAGACTGCAGGCCGAGATAGAGGCAGCTGGCAGCGCACCGTCGATCATACCATTCTCACGAAATGAGTCTTTTGTCGGTCGCGAATCACAGCTCGCTGAAGTGGAAGCAAAGCTCTTCAGCAACGACCAGACCACTACCACGCTAGCAATAGTCGGGCCAGGCGGAACGGGCAAGTCGCAGCTCGCACTCGAGGTAGCACACAGAACGAGACTGAACAACAAGAGCTGCTCCGTTTTCTGGATGGACGCTAGCGACAAAGAAAGCCTCTACCGGTCGTACACAAGTGTCGCGCAGAAGCTCAGAATCCCCGGCTATAACGATGACCAGGCAGACATGAAGCAGGTTGTTGAACGCTGCGTGGCAGAGTTAAGTACGCGGCAGTGCTTGCTGATCTTCGACAACGTTGAGGGCGCGACTGTACGGCCCAGCGGCTCGTTGCTTACAAGCGAAGCTGCAGACTTGGCCGACTTTTTGCCACACTCCAAGCTGTGTTCTGTCATCTCCACAACAACAGAGAGTGACATAGCTGAGGTGTCTACTCCACAAGATGTCACAGCGCTGCATGAGCTAACGCCAGACACGGCGCTAAGGATGCTACAAAACCGCTTGATCACGCCGCTCTCGAACGCTGAGCAGCAGGAAGCCATGCACTTGCTAAGAGAGCTATCATGTCTGCCTTTAGCAGTCGCGCAAGCGGCAGCGTGCATGAACGCTAGTAGTATGACAGTGCAGCAGTACCAAGCACAGCTAGCCGAGCACAAACAAGCAGCTCTCGAGTACAGCGATGACCCGTCCGAAGACAAGCTGCAGGAATCTAGCTTTAGAAAGACTGTAGCAGCTACACTAGCTCTCTCCATGAGCCAGGTCCGCCAAAGCAGTGCGGTCGCTGCAGACTACCTCTTCCTTGCTGCTTGCGTAGATCGAAAGGACATCCCGCTCGATCTTCTAGAGGCAGCTTCGCCACGGGCCCGTGAAGATGCCATCAAGGTACTTGACAGGTATGCGCTCGTCACCAGGCGACCTGCTGAGTCAGCACTTGATGTTCATCGACTCGTCCATTATGCGCTGCGAAAGAGGCTGCAGGCGAAGGGACGGCTCCAAGAATGGATCCAACGCACAACCACACAACTACTCCGGGTGTTTCCAGACAACGATCACGGTAACAGAAGTAAGTGGAGACGACTGCTACCGCACGCACAGTATGTTCTGTCGCATAGTCAAAGGGACGACGACGAGGAGAGATTGGACCTTACATGGAAGTGTGCTATGGCTTTGTACAGTGATGGTCGATATAAGGCAGCCGGAGAGCTGTTTGTGCAAGTGATGGAGACGAAGAGAGTGCTTGGCGACGAGCATCCTGACACGCTGACCAGCATGGCCAACCTGGCAGCGACGTACAGAAACCAAGGGCGATGGAACGAGGCTGAGAAGCTGGAGGTGCAAGTGATGGAGACGAGGAAGAGAGTGCTTGGCGACGAGCATCCTGACATGCTGACCAGCATGGCCAACCTGGCAGCGACGTACAGAAACCAAGGGCGATGGAACGAGGCTGAGAAGCTGTTTGTGCAAGTGATGGAGACGACGAAGAGAGTGCTTGGCGACAAGCATCCTGACACGCTGACCAGCATGGCCAACCTGGCATCGACGTACTGGAACCAAGGGCGATGGAACGAGGCTGAGAAGCTGTTTGTGCAAGTGATGGAGACGACGAAGAGAGTGCTTGGCGACGAGCATCCTGACACGCTGACCAGCATGGCCAACCTGGCAGCGACGTACAGAAACCAAGGGCGATGGAACGAGGCTGAGAAGCTGTTTGTGCAAGTGATGGAGACGAGGAAGAGAGTGCTTGGCGACAAGCATCCTTCTACGCTGACCAGCATGGCCAACCTGGCATCGACGTACTGGAACCAAGGGCGATGGAACGAGGCTGAGAAGCTGTTTGTGCAAGTGATGGAGACGAGGAAGAGAGTGCTTGGCGACAAGCATCCTTCTACGCTGACCAGCATGGCCAACCTGGCATCGACGTACTGGAACCAAGGGCGATGGAACGAGGCTGAGAAGCTGTTTGTGCAAGTGATGGAGACGACGAAGAGAGTGCTTGGCGACGAGCATCCTGACATGCTGACCAGCATGGCCAACCTGGCAGCGACGTACAGAAACCAAGGGCGATGGAACGAGGCTGAGAAGCTGTTTGTGCAAGTGATGGAGACGACGAAGAGAGTGCTTGGCGACGAGCATCCTGACATGCTGACCAGCATGGCCAACCTGGCAGCGACGTACAGAAACCAAGGGCGATGGAACGAGGCGGAGAAGCTGTTTGTGCAAGTGATGGAGACGACGAAGAGAGTGCTTGGCGACGAGCATCCTGACACGCTGAGCAGCATGGCCAGCTTGGCGTCGACGTACTGGAACCAAGGGCGATGGAACGAGGCGGAGAAGCTGTTTGTGCAAGTGATGGAGACGAGGAAGAGAGTGCTTGGCGACGAGCATCCTGACACGCTGACCAGCATGCACAACCTTGCCTACATACGGTGGTCGCAGTCTTGTCATAAGGAGGCTGTCGCCTTGATAGAATCATGCTTCCAGTCGCGCCAGCAAGTCCTTGGCGGACAACATCCAGATACGCAATCGTCACTGAAGACGCTGGATGGCTGGCGAGCACACTTACGCGAAGGGCCTTCATGACGGCAATTGTCTTCAATGGGGTTGTATAATTATGACTCTGAAGTTTAGTCAAACTTGGGATTAAGGATCGTCAGTGACTTGATGCTGTAGTAAACATTAATAATTCGATCATCCACATAAAGCATTTACACCCGCTGTAGTAAGAGAAATCTACGCAGAGTGGAGATGAACTATGCGCGCAACAGGTGTGAACTGCGGCGCTCTGCAACAGCGACGAGCAGGACACAGGCTACAAGACCGGGAATAAAAGCTGTCTGAAGCCGGATGACTGGAGGTCGCAGCTCTCAGCCACAGCGTGCACCGCCCTTCTGAAACATCTCAGCACGCTATATCTGCCAAATGTCGCTTAAGACGCACGGCCGGTCAGTCGCGTTTTGACGATCCTGAAGCGGAGTGCGAGTGCGAGTTGTATTTAACGTCTATATATAAAGCCTCCCTTGGGGCATGTAGACGGGCTATGCCTATGGCTTGCCGTGCTCTGCCTAGGATGCCTATTCTTGTGTACATGATTGTCGTCTCGTAGTGGTTGCTCCGCCTGTTGATCGCCAATACAATAGTTGTGCAGTAGGCACCTGTCCGCCTTTAGTTGTTATAGCTAGTGCTTACGAAGGAGCGTATTAAATAAAGAGATAGAGAAAAGAAATGAGACAGAGAAAGAGAGAAGAGAGAACAGAGAAGAGAAAGACAGAATAAGAGAAAGAGGAGGGGAGAGAAGGTAGGGCAAGTGTAGGGTCCAGTGAGGCCTACATATTGCGCTGTAGAAGCCGGTGATTTCTAGGAAAGCAGCAAAGTCCTCTGGCTCTTCCCAGAGCATCTGGAGGTACTTGGCTGCTTCGCTAGGTGTTCTGGGGGGTGCTCGTGGCCGCTTTGGCCAGCGCCGGAAGATGCTTGCTGTTCTGGTTTTCCGACATAGTGCGATGTGCAAGGGAGTCTTGGGGCGTCCGCAGGTGCACCCGAGAGTCGCGTTGTCATGATGGAATTTCCGATGGTACCATGCAAAGTCTCCATGGCTGGTCCGGATTGCCAGCAGCCTTGCTAGGGTAGGGCGTGTCAACCTGAGCTCACGTGGCGGTCGGGTGGGTTGGTACGGTAGCTTCCATTGGGTGTACCAGTTGGAGAGCTTGCTCTTTGCGTTGCTCCACCAAGCTGTGCTGGCTGTGGCTAGTGCTGCTTTCCTTATTGTGCGTATGCCCGATACGGTTGGTTGTGCTGCTAGCCCGAAAGGGGTAGAAGGTTCTTTCGCCTCAACATCCGCGAGGCGGTCTGCTGCTTCATTGCCTTCGATGTTGGTGTGTCCTGGTGCCCATCGAATCTTGACATTAGGCCTTGTATTCATTATCTCCTGGCATTGAAGGAACGCCCATTGCGAGGAGTTTGAGGCTGTTCCGCGTGGGCACCAGATTACCGAGGTGCTGTCTATGCACAGATAGACTGCATCTGCTGGTCTTGCTATCTGGGCCGCGTGCTGAAGTGCTCTGCATGCCCCGATCGCTTCCGCATCAAAAACGTGTGATAACGAGTGGAGAGACCCGCGTCCTGTCGCTACCTGCACTTGGGCCTGGTATATGGCATACCCATAGGTGACTCTCATTTCCCCTTCAGAGTGCTGTTCTGACCCATCAGAGAAGACTGTGATCGTGCTGCTGTCCAAAGAAGCCCACCATTCTTTGAATTCCTTTGCAGCGGCTTTCTTCTCTACCCCTAGCGTCGGATCTGTGCGGCACCCTTGCGAGAAGTGTGGCGCTATCAGAGCTGGCCGAGGGATGGCTGGCAGTAGCAGACCTAGCCTCTGGATCTTAGTCCTTGGTTGCTGCCTCTCTCCTATCCTGGTGCCAGATCGATTGTGTGGTATAACTGCTCGGTGGGTGAGAGGGTGCTGGCGGTCTGTTGTCTGGAGTCGTAGTGCGAGACGCCACCTAGCCTCTTCCAGTGCAACTTCTGCTGACGGTATCCCAGCCTCTCTAAAGAGAATTGGTAGGGGTGTTGTTCTGTATGCTGGTAGTATTGCCCTTGCAGCCTGTACAAGCACAGCCTGGATAGCCGCAATGTGCTGTCCAACGCTTGTGCTGACGGCGCTAGGGTTGGCTTTTCCTCTGTTTCTCGGGTTCCTTGTTCGTCCCTCATACCAAGCCTCGGTTCCATATAGCAGTGAAGGCAGAACGCATGTAACTACTGCTTTTCGCATAGCGTCTGGGGGCGGGCCATGAGCCGTGTTGGCTAGGCTTCTCAAGTGGTTGACAAGTTTCTTGGTAGCTGCTGCTCTGTGGGCTACGTGGGGTTTGAAGCTAAGCTGGCGGTCAAACCACACTCCGAGCCATCGTAGTGCCGTCTGCGATCTATCTGCGGCTGGTGCGATTGGTTCTAGCGATATTGCGTCGGATATAGGTATGCTTGGAGAGTAGCTGTCCTTCTGGCGGGTGATGTGGATTGCTTCTAGCTTCTCTGGGCGAAGGTAACCTTGTTCTTTGCTCCCCACTGGTTGATGGCCTGTATGTCGTTGGCCAGAAGCTGGACGTTTTCGTCTAGAGTCTTTGATGCTCTGTAGATATTGATGTCGTCTGCGTAGCCGAAGCGTAGCGCTCTGTCCTGGTTGAGAAGCTCAGCTAGGTACAGTGTGTACAGAATTGGCGACAACGGAGATCCTTGTGGTGTGCCGCAAGCTACTGGGTAGCGAGGCGTTGTCTCGTTTCCAAGTCTTACCTGCACACGGCGCTCTGTCAGAAAAGAGTCAATAAACCGGATGCAGGCTGGTGGCCAGCCTTGCTGGGCCATTCGGCGTAGCAGCCGATTCTTGAGAAGTGCATCGAATGCTCCCTGCACGTCCATTGTGACCATAGTCACGCGTTTGCCTACTGCTAGAGCCTGTTCTACGTCGTGCGTGAATGCCGCTACGATGTCCATGGCTGATCGCTTTGGCACAGCTCCCACGTGTTGGGGGCTGATGACATCGTGCGTTATTGCTGTTGTAGCAATTCTTCTTGCCACCAGACGTTCTAGCCCCTTGCCAATGCATGAGAGCAAGGCTATCGGTCGCATCGACCGCGCTGACGTGCGGTCTTTCTTTCCAGCCTTTGGTATCATGGTTACTTCTGCTGTGCGCCAGCAGTCTGGGTAGAATTCTAGCTCGAGGCACCTCTGATATATTGCGCGAACGAGGTTCTTCACATCTGCCCAGCACGCCTTTAGCAGCCGTACTGTTATTCCGTCAGCACCCGGTGATGTGCTAGCTACGCCTATGGCATAGCGCTCTGCTTCTTCCATCGATACCTCAGTGTCCCATGGTAGCGGGTCTTGCGTGTAGTCCTCTGCCTCTGGTGGTGCAGGCAGATCGTCTGCGCTGTTGAATCGGTCCAGCAGTTCTCTGCGTAAGGCCTCCGCCTTCTCTGCTGTATCTGTGATAGTTTCGCCATTTACTACTAGCGGGGAGTCTTGTTGGTTTGGTGCGAGCTTGTGCCATCTAACCAGGCTGTAAAGGTCTGCGTCGGTCTTAACACCGTCTATCCGGTCTCGCCAGTAGGCTTTCTTTGCTCGGCGCACTGTCTTTAGGAACTCTCTGGTTGCATCTGTTGGAGGAGTTCCTATTCCGGCATGGTCCTGTAGGTGCTGACGGTACGCTGCCTGGCATTCTGTCGTCCACCATGGTGCTGACTGGGTTTGTTCCCCTTGTTTAACCCTGCTGTCTGAATCGCTTCCTCTATCGCCTGTGTGAGGTCTTGGATGGTTGTCTGTAGTTGGCTTTGGTTCCTGGCTCTCGCTGGGTCCCCAATACCTGTTATGTTCAGGCCTACTAGTCTTGTGAATCTCTCTAGGTGTCTCTCGAGTACTTTGTGCTTATTGAGACCTTCTGCTGCTAGTCCTCGGGCTGGCAGTGTTGTAACTTGTGTTGCGTGATCTGAGCCAGAGTGCATGTCTGGCCGTACAGTCGTGTCTGCGAATGGGACGTTAGAGAAAGTAAGGTCTATCACATGACCAGCTTGATGAGTTGGCACTCCGGCTGTCCGATAAAGTCCATGGCGTGGGTGTGGGCCCAGCGTGCGAGCTCCGATCCGCCTCCTGTGGTTACTGAGCCAGGTTCGAAGCTCTCGTGCGTGCGTTCATATCCCCTCCAATGACGCATCTGCTTGGTGGCGTCAGTTCTTGGATGTAGGTGAGTGCTGGTTCTGGTGCCTCTCGGCTCTGGTACACGTTCAGTATAGCGTATCCGTTCACCTCTGTCCAAAGTATGTCTCGCGTGACTCTGGGCAGCACTTTAGTTCTAAGATTAACGCCTTTGCGGGTGTAGGTGAGCACCCGTGGCCTTTCGTTCTCGCGCTCCTCTCTGCTGTCCCATGCCATCACAGGCGCATGCATGTGGTATCCTGGGTGATTTTTCGTTACAGTTCCTGGTAGTGTCCA